>CM032660.1:60458127-60474716 GCA_019095985.1 Streblospio benedicti | reverse complement strand
ACGTTATGTAGTGGAACTCTCCCGGCAGTTGAGCGGAAGTTCTAAAAGTCGTAATAAAGCGTGTGCAAGCCATTTACGTGTGAGTTGGTTATTATAGTAAATACAGCTTAAGTAGAGACACAAGAACACAACATTGGCGACGAGGGTAAAGTTTAAATACCCGGGATTGTTCACGCACAAATATTCAAGTGGATAGTCGAATGTGCGGCCTGGATGGATAGTGTGAGTCAAGACACATATTCGGAGGCAGACGAACGTGACAATCCAGAAGCATCTTCTGCGCATGTGCAGGAGGAGAACATTCCAGAAAACAGCACAGCCACAGGCGAAGAAGAAGTGGATAATTCACCGGCACCTGAACACAGTCAACAACCTGAGGTCACAGAAGACATGTCGGGACTTTCTATGTTAGAGGGAGGACTGTGTAAGTTTGAGCTGAAGGGAGATCAGAACGAGCTCAGTGAGAGGTGGAAAAGGTGGAAACGCTCATTTGACATTTACATACGGGCAAAGTCGGTGACAAATGACTCTCAAAAGATAGCCCTATTACTACACTCGGGTGGACTTGAAGTACAGGACCTTTACTTTACACTACTAGGAGATCGAAGTGAGAGTGATTTAAATTATGAGCAAGTTGACAAAATGCTAACAGACCATTTTACACCTAAAAGAAATATTCCCTATGAAAGACACTTATTTAGAAAGATGCAGCAGCAACAAAATGAAACAATTGACCAGTTTGTTTATAGGCTACGACAGAAAGCACAATATTGTGAATTTACTAATGTGGATGAGAACATTCGTGATCAAGTAATTGAGAAATGTTCAAGTGATATAATAAGACGAAAATTTCTGGAGAGAGCAGACACAAACACATTAATTCAACTACAGGAATTAGCCAGATCCATTGAAGCTGTTGAGCAACAAATGTCTTCAATGAAAATTACAGGAAATGCAGACACCGTTAATGCCATTGGAAAAGGAAAGTCTTCGTTCTCAAAGAAAGCCTCAAAGACAAGCAAAGGAGAGAAAGGAAAATCCGGAAAATGTTATCGCTGTGGCGAAAGTGGACATTATGCCTATGACAAAAGTTGCCCGGCGAAAAAGGAGAAATGTAAAAAATGTGGTCTCTTGGGACACTTTTCTAAGGTGTGTCATACAAAACAGGAAAAATACAAAAAAGATCCGGATAGTGCTAGGTCAATAAATAGTGCTGAAGTAAATAGTGTTGAATATGCTTTCCAGAGTGGTAACAGCGGCGATATAGGGGATATAGCAGTGAATATAGGTGGTGTAGACATCAATGTCTTAGTGGACTCAGGGTCAACGTGCAACTTAATCGACTCCACTTTGTGGAGTAAAATGAAGGAAAGTGGGATACGATGTAAGTCAGAGTGTAGGGGCAAGGAAGTGTTTGCCTATGGGCAAGAGGAGAAATTGAATGTCCTGGGAGTGTTTTTAGCAGAAATAATGTCCAAACAGACGAGGAAAGCTGAAATGGCAGAGTTTGTGGTCCAAACAAAGGAAAAAATTTTGGCAGAGGTGTGGTTTTCAAAGGGAAAGGAAATGACAGAGTTTGTGGTTTTGCTAGGAAGGGACACAGCAGAAAAGTTGAATTTACTGCCAGGGACCGAAAGTAGTGAACCAGATCTCCAGTAATGAAAACAAAGACATACAGTTAAAATAAGTCGGTACAAGGACATATTCAGTGGGGTAGGACAGTTAAAAGGAATAGAACTAAAACTACACATAGATGAAAATGTAAAACCGGTAGCACAACCACTGAGGCGAATTGCATATGGCCTCCGTGAAAAAGTGGAGAAAAAGTTAAATGAACTGTTAGAACAAGACATAATAGAGGAGGTCAAAGAGACTCCTAGCAAATGGATCTCACCTTTAGTGGTAGTCAACAAGCCAGATGGCGATATCCGTATGTGTGTTGACATGAGACGTGCAAACACAGCAATTATTCGAGAGAGACACCCTATTCCAACAGTGGATGATGTACTTTTCGACATGAATGGGGCAAAAGTGTTCAGTAAAATTGACTTAAAGTGGGGATTTCATCAAATCCAGTTGGAACCGTCTTCAAGAGATATAACTACTTTTACCACTCACAAAGGAATCTATCGGTACAAGCGCCTGATGTTTGGCATAACGTCAGCACCCGAAATCTACCAGAAGATCATACAAGACATGTTACGTGGGTGCAAAGGGACAGCAAACATTGCTGATGATGTAATCATATTTGGGCGAAATATGAAGGAACATGACGAGAATTTGTTTGCAGCGTTGGACAGAATTCGCCAGTCTGGTATGACACTAAATGGGAAAAAGTGTCAGTTCAGAATGAATAAATTGACATTTTTTGGTCATGACCTAAGTGGAAATGGAGTGAGTGCAAGTGAGGAAAAGATAGCAGCCATCCAGAATGCAGGTCAACCCAAAGATGTCTCTGAAGTGAGATCATTTATTGGTTTAGTGCAATATAGTGCAAAATTTATCCCAAATTTCGCTAGCGTAGCGGAACCGTTGAGGAAGCTAGTGAGGAAAAGTGAATGTTTTAAATGGGAAAAAAAGAACAGCAAGAAGCTTTTCAGGAGTTAAAAGACCTAATTACAAGTAGAGAGACACTAGCGTATTTCAAAGACAGTTCATTGACAAGGATTGTTTGCGACGCAGGACCAGGAGGTTTGGGAGCGGTGTTGTTGCAACAGCAGGATCATCATGTGTGGAGGGTGATTTCGTGCACGCATCAAGATGTCTTTCGGATGTGGAGAAACGGTACTCACAGACCGAAAAGGAGGAGGCTCGCCATAGTGTGGTCCTGTGAACGGTTTGCACTTTATGTGCAAGGAAGATGTTTTGAAATTGAAACCGACCACAAACCTCTCGAAGTGATTTATGGAAATAAGTCCAAACCCTCCGCAAGAATTGAAAGATGGGTCCTTAGACTACAAGGATTCGATTACAAGGTGGTTTACCGTCCAGGGAAAACCAACATAGCTGACTCATTGTCCAGGTTGAAGGCAGGGAACTGCAAAGATATCAGTGGGGAAGAAGTCGATTTTGTGAGACTCATAGTGGATCAAAATATGCCAGCAGCTATTAGCGCTCGAGACGTAGAAATAGAGTCTGAGAAAGACCCAGAGCTTCAAGC
Source organism: Streblospio benedicti (assembly GCA_019095985.1). Lineage (NCBI taxonomy): Eukaryota > Metazoa > Annelida > Polychaeta > Spionida > Spionidae > Streblospio > Streblospio benedicti. The sequence continues at coordinate 60,471,556 of CM032660.1, read as the reverse complement.
TGTCAGGAGATACATTGTACAAGGAAATTGGTTTGAGTGCAAACTTCCATCCTACAGTGCAATCAAGGACAACTTAGCACATGAAGGACACCAAGGAATAACTAAGACCTGTATATGGAAAGGTCTTAAGAGAAAAATGCGGAATCTATTTGCAAAGCATGCCATGGATGTCAATAGGACCGTTATATCCCCTGAGCCATTAAGGGAGTGTTACCACCAAAAGGGTCCAAGATCTGGCTTAGACCTGATGGGACCATGCCAAATGGACAGTCGATTATTATAGTCGGTACTATGAAGAATGAAGTCTATTACAAGCAATAAAGTGATAGATGCAATATTGCGGTATGTTATGTCGTCACGGAATACCATTTTCAATAAGAAGTGATAATCAGTTTGTGGTGAAGAATTTGAAGAATTCTTGAGACAGCATGGAATCGAACACAGGAAGTCAACACCACTGTGGCCGAAAGCCAATGGTGAAGTGGAGATTCAAAATAAGTCGCTGGGGAAAACGTTGGAAATAGCTCAAGTTGAAAAGAAGGATTTAAAAGAAGAGCTCATGAAATATCTTCTAGCCTACAGGTCCACTCCACAGATAACAACTGGAGAGTCACCTGCCAAGTTAATGTTTGGTAGAGAGATAAGGACAAAGCTACCAGAGCTGAGAATTGATGGTAACATTAGTAACGAAGAGTCTAGAGACAGAGAATGGGAAAAGAAATTGCAGCAGAAAGAGTATGTTGATAAAAAACTTGGTGCCACAGAAAAACATTGAAGTAGGGTCACAAGTGCTGGTTAGAAATGATAAAAAGGGAAAGCTAGTACCTAATTTTGAAGTGGACCCATACACAGTGAAAGCTAAAGAAGGAAATGAGATAGTGATGGAAAGCAAAGATGGTGCAATGAAAAGGAGAAATTCATCCTTTGTGAAACCATTTGTACAGGACGATACAAATAGCGAAGTGTTGGTAAATGAAAGTGTGCCGGAAGCAACACCTAGTCGTCCTAGACTTACCAGGGAAAGGAAATTGCCAACAAAATATCAAGACTTTGTAGTAGACATACCTTTAAAAAAGTAGTGTATGTAATGACTTAGTTCATAGTGACGAACATTAATTGTGAAGGAAATGTTGATTATTTTCTGTAATGTGTATGTCTATGTTTGACAAGCAGATACAAGTTATTGGCAATACAAGTGTGTACATAAGTTATTGTTCAAAATGGTTTCAATGGCAATAGTTAAGTTTAAAGTTGAAGGTAGTGAGAATTTGATCAACTTGTTATTCTCTAATTCATGACATGCTTCTACTTTAATTAAATTAAGATGTTTTGTTAGTTAAATATGTATTGGCTACGCAAAGGCAAAGTTGCATGACATTTATTCATTGACAGTGTAACTAAATGGATGTAACCAGTGTTTAACATTACATTTGTTCTTTGTGAAGAAGGAAAGGGATGTTGTATCTAGCAACGAAAATATCTGAGTACGTTATGTAGTGGAACTCTCCCGGCAGTTGAGCGGAAGTTCTAAAAGTCGTAATAAAGCGTGTGCAAGCCATTTACGTGTGAGTTGGTTATTCTCATGTATGATCAATCTCTGAGATTGACACTCACAAAAAATAGTTCATATCGTTCCGTGACGTCATCAATTGTGATTGAGGTCGTTCCCAAATGAAATATTTGGAAAGCAAGTAATGTTTCAGCGTCGTGTTTGGTTTTGTTGAATTCAATGGGTCATGAAGCATCTGTGGAACTGACGAAATACATTTTTTAACAAGTTTGTATCATATTATGACGAAAATAAAAATTGGCATAAGAACGTTGTGTTTAAATCTATTCTAAAGATAGATATAACCACTTTGCTGTAAGACTTGTTTCAGAACAATCGTGTATAAAATGTCCTAAAGACTGCATGTTTATAATGTAAATTTGAAAATGATATTATTGAAATCAACATGCATCAATAAACATTCTTTTCTATTGAAAGAGGATTGCTGTTATATATTTATATGACCCACTTTTTCGTTATTTGACTGGTATGACGTGTAACAACTGTTAACTTTGAACGCATATTTCGGTGAGGAACGTATGGTCACCATATGATGATTCAATTGATCAATTGACCGCTCGCTCTTATTCAGCTCTTGAGTCAACTTTCATCGAGCTTTCACAAACGCACATATACAAACATAAATGACATCAATATTAGGACCAATGGAAGAGTTAAGCTTGTCAAACGTACACGGAATATCCACCACAGCTCAATGTTGCCATCAGTGGGTGATGGCGTTGCAATTTTCCAGTGATAGACTATGAAGTATGATTTTTTATTTTCGTCTGTAAATATGTTTAACCTGATAAAAGTGGTTGAAGAACATGGAGCAGTGCAATGACAAATACCAGGATACGTTGGTGTCTTCAAAGTTGCTATAAAAAGGTGTCAGCGCCATGACAAATAAGGTGAAGCATACGGCATTGACGTTCGTGTTGGGCCTCTGCTGCGGGGCGGTGTTGTTCCACCGGATGCTCGTGGCTCGCACGCCCGCTACCGTTGAGTGGGCGGGCGGGGACGCCGAGGGCCCCACCCCGGGGCGAGGTGAAGGGGACACGCCTGGTGCGCCGACGGTAGCACACTCACGGTGGACTGAGGATAGAGCAGCCTCGGGCATTACCACAGAGGACTTCGTTCGTGGACTCACTGGGGAGGACACCGAAGTGCAGGGAGGCCGTGATGATTGGATTGAGCAGTTAGAGGAGGAATCTGCTCAACAGATTTCAACCAGTGGTCTTCAGAGGGGTCATCAGAGAGGTCATCTGAGTGGAAACCAAAGTAGACAACGAAGTGGCTACCAAAGTAGACAACAAAGTGGTCACCCGAGTGGTCAGCATATAGACATGGAAGCCTCAAACCACAAACACAGTGTCTCTGGACCACGGACAGGTGCAATGGACCGTGAATGCAGCAGCCCGGTGACCAACATCTACTTTGTGAAGATCCACAAGACAGGCAGCACCACTTTCCAGAACATTCTCAACAGGTGTCATTTGATTTCAGTTTATAGCATTAATTCATATTATAAAATACATGTTTAAAGACACACATAGAAACAAAATACCTATAAAACACAGGCAACTAGACAATGATATTGACGTCGGCGAAATGATCATAATTATGCCACATACAAATAGATAGAAAGTAATGTCCAACATAAATCCATATTCATCACGTGATCTGCACTGCAAATGATTAGTGAAAACAGCAAATAAATATGTTCATAGTGTGTGAGGGGGTGAGTTTTGATTGCAGGTTCGGTTTGCGTCGCGGCCTCCGCTTCGCTCTCTTTCACTGCCCGTACGCAATGCCGTACCCGCACCCCGCCTACAGCAAGTACCTCGCAGCAAAGGTGAGGCGTTCGCAGCTCCACCACCCTTACGCACGCACAAGCACGCACGCACACACGCACGCACCCCACCTACAGCAAGTACCTCACAGCAAAGGTGAGGCTATCACGCCGCCGACTCAGACACCTAGCTGCCACCACCCTCACGCATACGCACGCACACTCGCACGCACGGGGTCGCACGCACGCACGTATCTCGCCTACAGCCAACATCTAGCACCGGGCGTGATATAGTAAAGAATATATCTTACCTATACAGACCAATATTTGTCGAATGTTGTATCCAATGGATTATTGGATGTGATTCTAAATCCCCCATTCTCCCATTAGTTAATGTCTTATATCCTAGTGCATTTCCATTATCTGACACATTGAATTATATATCAAAGAAGACAAAACACCATAGCTACCTAGGCCCTAATCTCTCGGCCATGAATGTTCATCCCACTTTGTTAGTATGTTGTAGAAGACAGGAAGAAAATATTGTTCTGCCCTTAAAAAACTTGTCGGTGCCAGTTAACAATGGTTACAAAGCCAGCCCTGATTTGGCTTCAACGTTCGGGACTGTGCTACCCAGCGCACTCATGTCACACTGTGAGGCTTAAAAACTCAAAATCACAACTCATCTCCCACGTGATCCAGTGATGAGTAGACCCTAAGTCGTCTACAGTGCTCTCGATATAGGATGGTGAGTCAAAGCAAGTCATAAAACGCTTAACCTTTATAGGAACGCACGTGCATGACGCCACATCGAATGATCATCGATCAACACAAATAGCAGTACATGTATTTTTTACACCATCACTAACCAGGGCCTTGCATAGGTTCTTTAGAATAAGCCCTTCGTCCCGGTGTCCATTTTAAAGACATTTTGCTTATTTCTTTATTTCTTTCTTTGTTTTTTTTTTGTTTTGTTTGTGTGGATACTCTACAGCCATCAACTTGCTGATGATTATGACAGAGGGAGGCCACGTGGTATTGGTACGTGGACCACCAGAGCCTTGGGGTGGAGGGATCATACTAGCTATTGTTTTTCAAGCTAGGTGAGTTCTTTAACCTGCAGAGGGGTGGCTGTCCTGACCTCTATACACGACACGCCTTTTAACGTGGCTTCGAGCCTCAAGCTTGGTGTCGCCTTTCTTTTTATTTAATTTTATTTGTGTGAATAATACTTTGTATGATTGCATTTTATAATTTATTTTGATGGGTGTGATGTATATTGGTTGTACTACAATGAGAATTTAATATTTAATATTTTTTTCTGGAGGATGCTTTTTCCAACTGATCTGGGAGATTGATCATACATGAGAACGTTATGATATAACTTATCTATTATAAAAACAACGCAGACACTCGTTAAGTGTGATACTCTACAATGTGGACACACTTTGTGGGATCGGCAATGCAGTAGCAGACGTACGACGCAAATATTTGGTAACACGATGTCTGCCTTGGACGGGTCGCGAACTTACGACGCGGGCAAATCCCATTTGAGTACCGCACGCTATAACCACTGCACCATCGACGACCACCTTTTCATAAGACGCGCGTCTAGAGAAATTGAGCGTCTATATACCTCGTGTCAATAGATAAGGACTTTCAATGTGTCACTTTTACAGTGAAAAGCGACCCAAATAATGACCGTGTCTCAGTGTCACTTTTAACCCATATTGGGTCCTCTCACTGCACTGCAAAGGGGCATAAAATATGTGGCCTAGAATGACATGTGCACAAAACCTGCGCCCGTTTATGTCCCCGCGTGGGAGATGGTTGACCCGAGGAGATTTAGAGCAGACAGTAATGGCGCCACCAGCTGCTGGTGTTTGTGCTCATCATTCGTGTAAATGTCAATATGGTAATTAAACTCGTCCTGAATTCAACACGGCAGCAGCATGAAAAAGGTGCATAGCATTTGTCATTGGTTTCCTACTCGATGGTATCGGGCCATGGCACATAGCCCTCTGTGTTCTTACCAAGTGTAACCTAGAAAACAAGCCAATCATAGCAAAAGGCTCTTGTTATTTGAAGGGACGTTTGAACTGTTGATATCACGCATTATGCATACTGTTTACCTACTTATGGAAATAACATGGGATTAAAATCAAAAACTTTTGAGCATTAGAGTGAGCGCTTGATATTCAGGGTGGGGGTTCTAAACTCAGAGCCTTTTGTGGTCTTCTTAATGCACCCCAATAGTGTACCGCAATAATCAACTTATCAGAACACCTTAAACCTATATACATGTGAAATTATGAACGCACCAGGAAGAACAAAACTGGCGCTGATAAAACACAACAGGTGCTTTTGCCATCATAAACCAGTTACAACAGTGACAGGGGCCATTATGTTTACTACAAACTAGCATAACACGCCGGCTCTCATGTATTTCCAAATTATGTTTACTACAAACTGGCATAACAACACACCGGCTCTCATGTATTTCCAGCCCCACAGCGGGACACAACGTCCTCCACAGTACAACGTCATGAAGGACCACGCGCGCTACGTGCGAAGTGCGTGGAGCGCCTACATGCCCCGCGACACGCGCGTCATCTCCCTCGTACGTCAGCCGTTCTCACAACTCAAGTCGGCGTTCTCTTTCTTCAAGGTGAGGCGTAGTCCCAGTCAACCAGCCCCGTGTGCTTGCATGCTGTCACCCCACGCAATGGAGGGCGTGGGTGAACGAGGCTAGGTGCGGAGAAGGCTGGAAATCACAACGTCCTCTTTTATTAAGAGGTGACCTGCTTGGGGTTTTGACTTCGATGTGCTTGTCCAAAGCTTCAAATCATGTATAGAAATGTATCTCGAGCTCCCTGATTTTTTGTCTTTGTTGCAGAATGAATATATAGATAGAAAAACGATTGTATCTTTTGAAAGGTCGGTTGAGATGAGACAAGATGTCGATTTTTATTTGACCACACGCCCAGCAGTGCATGTACATAACAGATGGCTACAGCTCCAGGACTTGTTCAATGTTCGGCACTGTCTGAAACTAAATACACTAAAACCTCTCTATTAGGACCACATTTGAACCAGTGTTAAGAGATCTCAACAGAAAGATGATCTCTATACTGAGGTTCATTTTGGTAGGTTTATGGTGGTTTAGGGCCGTAAAAAGAGGCCTTAATGCACTGGTGGTCTCAATAGAGTGGTGGTCTTAATTGGAGGTTCTACTGTACTAGCATCAGTATCCCTTGTGCACGTGCTTGCAGCTGGCGGCCGCGTTCAACCTGAGCTGGGCGCGCGACCCGGTGGCAGAGTTCCTGCAGCAGCCGGGCGAGTACGACGCGGGGCGGGACAGCTACAGCTGCGCGCCCGTGGTCACCATGTCACACACGCAGAACACGCAGGCGCACCACCTCGGCTGGCAGGTACCGTGCACCATGGAACTGGGGGCTTGGGGAGGGGGGGGGCGCCAATCTCCTACCCAGAGATTTCTCGAGATTCGTGCGCGCACCGGCTCTCATTGCTAAACCGGAACAGAGGCATTCTTAAGGAATCTCACGGGGTTTGTACTTTGTACCTGTAATCAATAGCGAACATACCCCATGAAAGTAAAATATTTTGTTAGCAGATTTGGAGGTTTGGGAGGGGGCAGGGGCGCAACTGGAGAATTTCATGGGGTTTGTACCCGCTAATTTCCGTGAGCATATTTTTAGTGGTTGAAAACGGGGGTTTGTGTTTAGGGAGGCATGCCTGTGATACCATCAACGGGAGTTGTTTTATTTATTTGTGGGGAGGTTTAAGTGGGTGATGTGATCCTCCATGGATTTGGGTTTCCAGCTTTCTTGTTCATGTGTCGGTAAATGGATGTCTGTATGATTAATGTGCCTTGTCCATGTCCATTACCACACTTTTTTATGTATAATAAAATTAATGCGGCATTGACATTAAGGATAAGCACTGTATACAGGAAAGGACACAGCAATATAAACTGAATAGGCATGACTCCTATGTATCGACAGTCTTTAAAGCCATAATCGGGAGGGGGCAGGCGGGGGCGTGAAATGGAATGTTCGGCCCCAGAAGCATGTATTGCTGCCCTTTAAAGCGCCTCAAATAATATGTGCAAAAAAGCACGTTAACCTTGTACCTATTCGATTTTTTAAATATTCTTGTCTGTATGTGTGCGCCTCCAGATTCCCTACACAACGTTACCCCAGTTGCTTTGCATTCATATGCCCATAAGTCTTTTATATTTATAACTCTTTCAATTCGATTTCCCTAGTATAAATGTACAATCAAGCTCTGCTTGGGGTAGTTACAGTCCTTCTGGCAAAACAGTGTACCATGAAAGTAAGTCACAATAACCATTTTTCCTTCTGTAGAACTACACCACTTCAGAAGGAATGGAGCAGTGGCTTGAAACGCTCGACAAGGAACTAGATATGGTGAGAGTTACCATCTTTTGTGATCTGCCGTACTATACATGAACATGACTCCATCACATCAAATGCATACTTGAATACCGACTACTGTAACTTGTTCATCTAAAATATGGTCATCAACTTGGTCACCAAAACTGTATAACTGTATTCCCATAAACGGTTTTCGTACCTCCACATTTACTATCATTAAAAGCTATAAAAGATCCAATTCAAACTACTAAAAATAGCTTCACAATACATCTATACACTTTATATAGAGTTGGTTATTTCGTCTTATTCTGTGGCTAGAGACTTGATTTGAAATTTAGAATAAAATTTGAAGAGTAATTTGATTCAATTTATTAAAAGATTTTCGCAACATTTCAACAAGTTGAAGTGTCCTCTTCAAGGCAATTTTAATTGACTATAAACAAAATTGCAAACAAATTGCAAATATTTTTAACAAGAGACTCATATCAGACTGTACCCTCTTCAAGGACCGTTCATTAATTATGAGGAAAGGGTCGTAGGAAATTAAGAAGGGCCGCCAGCTTTGTACATGGCCATTGAGGGCGGGCCATCAACTCTATATATGAAAGAAAGTGGGAGGGGGTGTCTCCGACTTTGTACAGAAATTTTCAGATAATCCTCCGCCCCTCCAAATAAATAATGAACGCTCCCTTTGTTTGCCATTGTTCCCAGGTACTCATTCTGGAGCACTTTGAGGAGTCGCTGCTGTTGCTGCGCCGCCGCTTCTGCTGGACGTACAAGGACATCATCTCCATGAAGCTCATGTCCAGGTAACAATAACAATAAGGAGGAGTTTACATTTATCACACATTGTGGTGTATTTTCGTTGGTTATCAATCACCAGAACTGCCAGATAACTTTAACTTTGTATCAGACATGAATGAACTAACCATTTACGGATCGTTAATATTTAGGAATAATTAGGATTCTTTAGAGTTGAAAAGCTTTAGTTTAAGGACGTCTTTGATGTAGGATATTAAATAGCATAGAATAACACAATAACCACAATGCAGCAATATCATATGTAGATCTATAGAATTCATGACATTGTTAATATGCATGAAATTAATGCTACATAAACATAATTGCTTTCAGTAAATCACTAGGCCGCAAATCTTATTCGACAAAGGCTACTCCAGAGCTGCTCAGCCTTCATAAACAGTGGAGTCCTGTCGATTACCTGCTCTACGACCATTTCTTAAGCAAGCTCAGAAAACAAATAGCCATGGCTGGAGAAGATCTGCAAAACGAAGTACACAATTTCAACGAAATAAACAAGAATGTTTCTTTATTTTGTAAAAACTCTTGTGAAGTGTTTGACAAAATAAAGCCCGTCAATATGACGGCTGCAGAAGCTCGACTGATATTGGCTAAATCTATTACACTGAGGACATCACCCTGGCAACCTGAACTGTACGTGTCTAAACAGGACTGCTTAGAAATGATAGTGCAGTTTTTCTATCAGAAAGCAATAGTGCTCACACAATATCATGCTAAACACATTGACAAATCAGATATGATTGGTGCGCTCCATTACCCTAGTTTAAAGAAAAGCAAACTTTTTAGTACAAGAAAATGCAGGTTTTTGACAAGATGATCGACATATCTGGGAGGGAGCCAGATGTTTTTAAATGTACCCACAAATTGTTCCTTCCACGGACATTGCAACATTTGCGATACGTGTCGTGAATCGGAGAAGAGCTTCATATTTTTTATATAACATCAGTGTCAAATGTTTTATTTCTGATGATCATCATTGATATTAAATTATCAAATTGTTAACAACATTTTATTACAATAGACAATTTTAGACAATTGTTTGATTTTAGACAATTTTAGAGACTTAAATTTATTCAAAGTTTGAAAAATTGTACAGAAGCTAGAAAAAGTAGATAAAAAAGGTAGGTCCTACGGGGCGCCATATGGGACACCCTCAATTTCGTCTCTCATTTATGTCTTTCGTCCACGAAAGACACCTACCAAAGACGAAAGGCAAAAACAAGAGACGAAAGGCAAAACCAAAAGACGAAAGGCAAAACGCACAAACATCCTTTTGTTGTTGTTCACCCCTCACACAGACGAAAGGCAAAACCAAAAGACGAAAGGCAAAACCAAAAAGGCAAAATGCAGTGTGTGAGCCCTACATAGACGCGAGCCGCCGAGCTAGTCCATTAGCCTACCAAAGAAGCCCAGTATGAAAAATTCGATTATTTTCATATCGCCTACCGTGATGAAGCATGTTTATGAGACGTGGTTTATAAACACATATGTGCATTGTTTTCATATATATAGTATTATTTACTAATAAGTTACTGGTCATGTTTATTTTTTGGTATTTTATTTATTTATGACATTTATATAATAATAAGGATAGCTTATAGCATTACAAAGCAAGTATAAATATAACTGAATGCTGGCAAGTAATAATTTTACATGTGGGGTTGTGATTGGGTAGGGGGTAATAGATAGGTAGAAATACACACCCGTAAGGTTATTTTTTGTTATTACACACTTACCTAATTATTCGGCCTTTGTTGACAGGAAACGCAAAAAGGTGCTCTTTTATAAATGTGTTTACTGAACAAGAGCTAGAAGATAGAATGCTATTCATTGCTATTCAATGTACACCATGTGCTACATTTATCGATTATGAAACCTACCAAAAGTGCCATTAGACCTCAATACGGTGAGATAAGGATACTGAAGTGGTTCTTTTAGGGCCACAAACAAGTGCCTCTTTGCTCTGATGATAGGTGGTCCCAAATGTGACTTATCTAGTTGTCTTTGCTTTGCAGAAACTGTTGCCAATATTTATGGCATGTGATAGAACAAACTATATTAGGTGGGGGTCTGTATATCTAGAGGATATGCGAAAGTTACCGCATTAAGTACATAGACATTCATGAAAACCCTGTTTATGTCGCAAATGATTGTGAAAAGCGATTGCACAATATCTTGACCCAAGAGATAATGCCTACTGAAATAAGTAGACAAATGCTTGCAATAGAAGAGCAAGGAATAGAATTTTATGTTGGCTTTAGAAATGCTAGGTTTATATCTAAAACTGAACGATTAAGTTCCACCATTCATAGGCATCAGCTCAAAACATTCAAATCGATTGGGGTATCATATGTAAATCTGTCACTCAAGTGGAGAGAGATACGAAGAAACATCTTGCAGAGGTACAGAAGATATTTGATGTAGTAAATAATAGACAGTATGACATCAAGGATTTGTTCAGTTATGCTCTTGTTCCAAAAAATTATCTGTATGACTCGTCTAATCTTATGACCAAGCCAGATAAAAGTGAACTTGGAAGAGAGCTTAATTGAGAAAAAACATTTGTCAAAAGAGGACTATGCACCTTCCATTGGATGGGCACCAAAACAGCCGCGTTGATTGACATTATGGCTTGTTTAAGAAGTGTGCCAACAAAGCAAATTTGGTGATATGTTATGCAGATTTATAGATTGGGTCTCTGCTAAATGTACATATGCCTCAAGAGTGGACTTCATTTTTTATACATACATTGATGGTAGTATCAAAGATAGTGAGAGAATTCATAGGGAGAAATCTGCTTCAATAGAAGTAAATACTTTGCAAGAAGATAGGAACACTCGAAGACCTTTTTCAATTTCCTTCAATATGGATGCGGGACTTTAGCCTTATTTTGGACCCCATGTAGGGCCCAAGGCGTGGCAGCCAATATAATCCACCAACTATCAAGGCCATGAGACAAAAACAAAAACATACCTCAGAGACTAAGCTAAACAAAGAAGCCATGTGCATCTTCATGTCACGTTCTGCCGAGATTGATCCTTGTTTCTATCCAGATCACAATACACAATACAAATTCCTTCCAATGTATATTTAATTGAAATCATCTAAAATATACAGTCTATTACTTTAAATCAATGGATATTTATTTACAGAAAACTTCTTAGCTTTTGCTCTTGTTCATGCGAGTATGTTTTATATGGCCAGTCTGATGAAGCCCTATGTATGAATTGAAGGGAACAAGTTTTTCTGTAAAAAATATCCATTGGTTTAAAGTAACAAACTGGATATTTGTGCATTAATCCGAGGATAGACGAGTCTACACTATAATTTTGAAAACTTTTATCCGTTTGTTTACATAGATATCCACACAAGCTCGTGATGAAAAAACAGTATATCAGTCAACTCTGAAGTACTTCTGCTAATCTCTGTTCACGCATCATTGATTGCAGCAAGTCTTCTTCTTTTCTTAATTTCCGTCTCTAATTATATAGATGCACCAGTACTTCTGTAAGCACTGTAGGTATGAGTTGTACTGGGATGAAACAGCAAGGAACCCTTAGATTATAAGGATAATGGTATGTTCTGGTGTTGAGATCACGCTACTCTCACGCAGTTGTCTTTGTCTGCACAAGTGAGCGCCAGCGAACAGCGTGCAAGACAATTCAATTTCAAAACTAAAAACCATTCACCACTTTTAAAATAAAAACCATTAACATGCGACAGCCTCATAACCATGAAACAGGTACGCAGAAAATAGTTCCACAAATCACAATTGTCAGTAAAATTTTTACCTTAATTACACAATATGTTTATTTTTCAATCATATGTAACATACATTTTAATAAAGAATTATTTGTACACACTGCAAATCATTAAAATGATGGAATAGGCGTTAAAAACAGTGTAACCATCAAATCACAACTGTCCACAGTAGAAAAAGATGACAATGCAATGTAATGTTTGAGCGTTTTTACAGAGCGTGGCATATCTAGGCCAGCAGGCTACTTATTGTAGGGGGAGTAAAACCGCCACTCAAACACTGGCAATAGAGGATTAGTGGCTGTTTTATGCTTTACAGTGTTTACAAACTAATGATAGACAGATCTTCCCAGTGGACGAATGAAAGACCGTATGTACAAGATGTACAAGATATTTTAGTAAGAAAACTTATTAAAAATGGAAGAAATGCTACAATTTGATGTTGATTTTGGGGAAGAAGATGATGAATCTTTTGCAGCATTAGATCAAAATGTAGAACAAGATAGACAAGATAGACATAGGGTAGTAAAAATAGTTCGACGTAGTAGGCAATACCCGCGCTCGATTGGTGCGCAATAATATGATAAAATTGATTTTAGTGATTCGGCCCATTCACAAAGTAGTGAGATCACCTTAGCGATGTAGTGAGATACAACTACCCCTCACGGCTCTTAACCAATCAGAATCGAGAATGAACAGCATAGTGGTGAGAATGTCTGGTTTGAGTATGTTTTAGAAAGTGATCAAGCTCAGTGCTGTGTTTACAATGCCGTCTCTTGCCAGTGACCATGCGTAAAGGAGAAGAAATCCGGGCACTGGATATTGGAAGTTGAAAGGTGTTCTCAGTTGTTTATATTTGTTTGTTTGCTTCACCATTTCAAATGGTAAGTTTCCTCACAGGTTCTCACAGGTTTTCTAACCTAATCTAAACTGTTGAAGAAAAGTAAAGGTAACGTGTCTTATGCACCATTATAAACTAGTGGCCCATTATAGGCAAACAAAAAATATATAATTATATTATATATTTGTTTGTTTGCCTCGTATGTACCATTATGAACAGGGGACTAGTGCTCCGAAATTTAAATAATTATA
>CM032660.1:60433883-60458027 GCA_019095985.1 Streblospio benedicti | reverse complement strand
AATATAGTGGCTGTAAAGACGCATTCAGGCAAAATATAAAATGAGAATGTATCTCAAACTTGGATACAAAACAGATTACACTAATCCCATGCTTTTTAAAAACCACATAACTGGCCAAAATTACAAAATGATTTTCAACTCCTCGTGAAAACTGTTGATTGTACATTTCTGTAGATTTGGAGACTTTACACAATATAGAAGTTAATAATATAGATGCAATGCATAAGGTAGTTTTCAGTCAAGTATAAGCTACATGCCTGACCCAACTTAGGGCTTAACAAAGCAATATAAGGCAAAATATCACTCATTTTCGAATAGTGGACAGCCATGTAGAACGAGGGTCTTCAACTATTGCAGACTTAGCAGCAGAAACCAGCCCATGTGAGTGGAAATAAATCGCATCAGTATGTGCCAGAAGTATTCTTATAGTGCATGGAAGACAAAAATTGTGCTCAGAAATGATTTTTAGCCCGTTTACAGTGGAAAATCCAAACCGCCGATTTCAAAAGTAAACATTTTCCTCACCAAAACTCTTGATTTTAGTAACCTATATGGACCATGCAAGTTCTTTAAATAAACAGGTACATAAACTGTAATTTATGTTTTAAAAGACATGTAGACTGGACTTCTTAAATCCAGAGTTTGTTACATAACTTCATGAGTTTAAAAAAAAAAAACAGACAAGACAAGATGATGAGAATTTGAAAACCCGGTGTGTGCATGAGCTCTTAGATATATGCAATGTTCTCACTGTTTGTAGTCTTTGTATTTACATTTACTTAATGAGGTTTTTTCACCAGAAATTGTAATAATGTTCAGAGAAATATTTGAATTAACATAATCAAACACCCATCAAACACCATCTTTGTTATCATAACTACAGTGTTATGACCAACTGTTTTACCCCAATGAAAAAAACTAACCGGTTGGGAATGGAAAAGGTACAGTCCGGCCAGGCCAGTAGCCTCGCCCGCCAAGGATGGGCTCCAAGTGAGCCGCAGCAACCATGTGGGTACTGCTGAACTTCTCCCGTAGATCCCACAGCTGACGCAGTGGTTTCAGTACAAGTATGTCTGTGTCGAAATAAAGTACCCACTCAAGGTGATTGAGCAGATTCTGTGGATTATAAAGTATACGCACTTATTATAATTATCAATTCTTAGTATGTGACTGGCATATCCAGGCGGGCAAAGTTTTCCTCAATTTTTATCTAACATATGGTTTCTTGGGAACTGTGACATTTCTACAACCTTTGCATGAATGAAACATGAATTTTACTGGTTGAGCCCTTATGGGTGTATGTGTTGGGGTTCTTGAACCTAAAAGTGGTCGTGGTGGTGCTAATAAACACTAAATTAGAACCCATACATATAAATAAAGCCTGGCAACAAATTGTGAACCATAGATATACCAAATACGATATAATATACTATATATACAGTAAGCTCATAATTTTTTCCCTTTGGATTCTCTTCATGGCACTTTTAAGTGGTCCAAGTAAAATAGCAAAGGCAAAGGATTGGTGACTTTATAGGCATGCTGGTAGTGAGTGACACTGTAAGCGGAGAGCTGTGCATGAGTAAATAAATTACCAGGCATAATTTATTGTTTTTGTATCATATTGTTTATAAGAGTTTCCACTAGTACTATATATATATCAAAATTAGGACCCATAGATATATGAATATATATAACACAATTAGGACCCATCGATATACTGGAATGTGTACAAATGTACGATGTACCCCACATAATGGCACGTCTGGTGTAGCATAATTAAGCCTCGGGTTTACATTAGCAGCCTTTACATGTATTAAAGTAGCTATGTTTATGGTGGGAGTTAAAATTTTCGCCACTGTTGGATTGTACACACACACTCAAACACACACACATACACACACAATGAAACAATACAGCTTTGTAATCAATACATAGTTTTGAAAAATAAGATAATGTCAATAAATAAAACATTAATTTGAATTAAATTTCTCCAAACTCTAAAATTCAATCAATTTAACACCTATGCTGTTTTATCGACAATCATGGGAATATCAATTGTTTTATATGTTTTTCACTGGGATAATGGACTCAACCTATGTCTCATGCCTATTTGTTGTGCATTGTTTTTATTGTTGTTGGACAATTTGTATGTCACATTACACCATGCTTACCAAACTGGACTGCCATAATAGCAGTCCTATAGCATGTATATAGCATGCCATAGCATGCAGACACAATTCACATGTCTTGATAGTATGCACCTGATGTGATGGCCTGCCATGACAACCACATGCAGGCTATGAATGCCATGTGCATGCTTTGGGATGATGGCTATCTTGACTCTAAATGGCAAAACCCATAGCGACGTACGGGAGCCGTAGGGAGCCGTACGTCAACTTTGTGCGAATTGCTCCAATGCATTTTACATAAGGTAAAACCCACAGTGAAATTCTGCCGTACGGCAGATTTCTCGATCACCTAGGGGGGCAATCGACACAAACGAGCCGTATGGCGTCTTATGGCGCCATACGGCTTCGTATGAATTGCTTTAGTAACTTTTCTATTGGGTAAAACCTTTACTGATGGATTGGCATCAAATATAGCCTTACGGCAAATCACCTTAGCGCACCAGTAATTAATCCTTTACTAGTAATGTGTTTATTAAGTTAATATATAACGACAAGAAAAAGTAGTATCTGAAAACAGAAAACACTGTCTCGGCAAATGTCTGTCTATGTCACTATACAATGAAGTAGATCTACGTGAACGCTGCCAAAATTAAACGTAACTATAAACATAGAACTTGATGGTTATCTGAGTTTAAATTCAAACACAATATCATTGTAAGATGTCTAGAGTTTTATGAAACACGGCATTCATTTATGTATATAATATAATATATATGATGATAATAATACTAAGATTCATAATAATCAGGTGTGCCTATTCCAGCTGCCGTACGGCAGCCGTACATCAACTTATATGATCAGTCACTGTGGGTTTATAATCGCCGTACAGCATATTTGCCGTATGGCAGCCGTACGGCGGCCATCCGTTGCTGTGAGTTTTGCCCCTTAAGCATGCAGTGAAAAACTTTGAAATATGCAGGCTATGAATAGCATGCAACATGCTTTGGGATGATGGCTATCTTGACTCTATAGCATGCAGTGAGAGACTTTGAAAAAAATGTGCTACATGCTTAACTTAGAATTTTTTTTGCCACATGCTGATGCTGAAGTTTGATTTTTTGTAGGTGTATATGACTATATGTACTATACAAGCCAAGGTAGTAGAATGTGGGAGAAAAGGCCAAAAAAAAGGGATGTGGGAAAGGGTTGGAAAAAAGGTCGAAATAATGAGGGCTGTGGGATTTCAAGGAAGTGGGATGTGGGAGAAAATGTTATATGTTATGTTATGTTATCCTCTTCAGTGTTTTAGGTCAAAGGACCTGTTACTGGTCATCACAAATTCTTTGGTAGAACTAATTCTTCATCTGCTGTAATAACTATTTGCATGGGAAAGGGGATGATTCTATTTTTTCCAAAGAGTGTTTATTTATCAATTCTATTCTTCAAAGTATTCACTGTAGGAGCCATGACAATCTCTTCTGGCAATTTATTCCAGGTATCAACTACTCTGTATGAGAAGAAGTTCTTTCTGAGGGCTTTGTTATGTCTTCTTTTTTCAAGTCTCAGATTGTGGCCTCTGGTACCTGTAGTATGACTGAGCTTGAGGGGACTTGAGTCAACCTTGTAGATACCATGCAAGTATTTGTAGGTCTCTATGACATCTCTGGCTCTCCTGTAGTATAGTGTTGGGAGGTTTAACTTCTTCAACCTGTCAACATACCCCATGTCTTTCAGTGCTGGCACCATCTTGGTAGCTCTACGCTGAACTCCTTCCAGGAGCTTGCACTGGCGTTCAAACTGAGGATGAGCCACAACATTGCAGTACTCCAATAATGGGTCTAACTAAGGACTTGTACAGGGTTTTGAAGGTGTCAATGTCGAGGAAGTCAAAGGACCTTCTGATGAGGCCAAGGGTCTTATTGGCCTTGTTGACTTGCTGCTCAATATGTTTGTCAAACTTGAAAAAGACTAAACATTTGTGGGATGTGGGAAAAAAGGCCAAAGTTGGGGAAGTGGAAAATAAGGCCAAAATAATAAGAGATATGGGATTTCTTGACCTCTTATAAACCACCCCCATTATTCTGAAAGGTGCATGTTATTTGTAGCTATAGAAAAATATTGATTTGCTTTGTTGACCATATTGATTAATGACTAGACAAGTTACGTCTAACGTTTGTATGTAGTCTACTCTGGATCTGGATCTGGATATGTAATTCACAAGTAAGCCATGTCTCAGATGAGAGACTGGCCTCCTCTTATGAGGCAACGCGTGAATGGGAGGCCACGTGGTGTTTGTACATGTACCTCTCCAGAGGCAGGCTAGGTAGCTAACTGAGCCTCAGGGGTGGGGGGATCACACTAGCTATAGTTTTCAAACTAGGTGAGTTCTTTTACGTGCAGAGGTGGTTCTCCTCTACACGGGACACAAAGCCTTTTAACGAAATGCACCAAAAGTAAGGCTTCCGAACCTTTTGGCGTTGAGTAAAATAACACTGTACGGTGGCAACGTAATGTACCTACATTTGGAAACCAACAACTCAGTGGCAGACGTACGACGTATCGGTTTTGGCGACACTGTGTCTGCCATAACTAGGCCGCGAACTTATGACACAAGCAACTCCTGATTTCAAGTCGTACACTCTAACCACTGAGCTACTGAGGACCACTACAGTAATTTCAGTAAACTGTTGCACATGTGGGCATTTTCATTTATCATATATTTTCTACAAAAAGTGCTTTAATATCTGGAAATTGTGAGTACAACATAAATTAATAAGACTTGTTATGTTACATAGATTTATAGGTCATAGCCAGATAATGGGTGCTCTAGCTAAGGATCAGCAATTCATTATTTCACACTTATGATATAGTGATGTCTACATAATGATGCCTGCTGCTGCACTACTTGCCATTGCCACAGGGGTAATTTATAGACTAAAATATAAGCGAAACACTGAGGAACTCCTCCACGAAGTACTCGTACTTCGTACTTCGTGGAGGAGTTCCTCAGTGTTTAGCTTATATTTTAGTCTATAAATTGCCTCTGTGGCCATTGCTATAGCTACCACAGATCAGTTGTCACAGATGCAAAAATGAATGACACTCATATTTGTCTATACACTTCTATATTATGTGGGTGTCTTTTTTTTCATAAGCATTAAATTGTCTCAATATAGCAAACCCCTTAAGCATACGATGGTTTATGCCTAATATGGTTGATGATTACATGATAATTTTGCATGAAGGCATGAGCAACATAATAAGGTATTTCATTATATTAATAGTAATTGTATTTAATTTACGCACCTGATTTGTTGATCTTTTACATCATTGATGATTGATGATCAGAAATGATAATCCTATTGGTGAATAGCATGCATATCTGCATGCTATGTGGAATGCATCCATTTTTTTATAGCATGCACATGATATTTTTATAGCATGCACATGGTATTTGTATAGCATGTAATCGATACATGCTATAAGGCATGCACATGCTATATGGCATGCTAATTTGCATATTTTGCGCCATAGCATGTCTCATTTGCATAATTCGTGCTATGGGCAGGCCATCCGCTTGCTATGGATGGTTATGGATGGCCATCATTGTCTTACATGCTTTTGGAACTGCCATCATCTGATGGCTATCCAATCATAGCATGTGCATGTTATCGAATGCTATAGACATGCTATTGGAAGGCTTTCAGTTTGGTAAGGGATATATTTGCATACCTGATAATCAGTTGATCACTCTCAATAACTGTAATCAATATTGAATCATACTAAAATGTACACTATAATGAGTCTAAAAACTATACATTAAATTCGATTTTACAATGATCTAAACATCTCCATTTTAAATTTATAAAATCAAATATTGTAGGATTTGACAACGAGATTGGAGTGTCAATCGTGAAATTGAACATGCTGACGTCTGATTTACCCGAACGAAGTGAGGGTGAATCAGACGTCAGCATGCTCAATTTCACGATTGACACGACAATCGAGTGGTCAAATACCATTCTATCATGACTAAAATCCACACTAAACGAGTGTATGGTTTGTTTTTATTTTACAATCAATCATATCATAACGTTCGCATTGCCATTTTGACCATGCGACGTCAGCGGCTGTATAGAAAATGTGACGGTACTAGTCTAGTTTAGACTAGAGCCGTTGGTGTGGTGGTGTCGTAGCGTGCAGTAAATCACTGGAGCGTGCAGTCAATCGTATAATTGAGCACGCTGGTCGACCAATCAGCGTGGGTTATTGGCGGAGATTTTTGCACGGAATGATAGAATGCCCATTTGCTGTACTAGCATTGTGTAGGAATCAATGGCTTCAGGTTGACACACTTCCCAGAAAGCCTAAATCTGCCATGGCCAGTGAATATTGATAGACAGGATTTGTAGTGGTTTTATGGAAATAGATACCATTTTTATGGTATTTCGACAGGTTAATTCTAAGAATTTTGGTATCTCAAACATTGATTACACTTGCAGATCTGGTTTTGGGGAAAATCAGGCAATCGGTATGCACTTTGAGTAGATGATAAAAAACAAATAAAAATAAGATTTTTAGAGTTTACATCTGTGTGTAAGGACTTCATTTTTACTTGAAAAAATATTAAAAACTTGATGTTACAAACTCATTGCAAATGTGCAAATGTAAGCTGCCAGGACTCCACCTAGACTAACAATTTGGAATACCACTAAACTTTTACTTACATGTAAATACATCCTCGTTATCGCGCAGGGTTTGAAGAGGTTCCTTGGGACCCCAGTGTGTTGTGCACTATTTCTCATAGAAGCCTC
This sequence comes from Streblospio benedicti, assembly GCA_019095985.1. Taxonomy (NCBI): domain Eukaryota; kingdom Metazoa; phylum Annelida; class Polychaeta; order Spionida; family Spionidae; genus Streblospio; species Streblospio benedicti. The sequence continues at coordinate 60,451,084 of CM032660.1, read as the reverse complement.
ATCGTAAAAGGTGTAGTTTATTCTTACGTGGATTTCATTTGCCCACCTCTTCAGCTGAAACAATACGTACATGTACATGTAGGTCATAAAAACATTTCTCACCACTTTGCTACTCATTCTCGATTCTGATAAGTTAAGAGCCATGCAAGATACATGTATGTGGTTATAACTACTTTGCAGAAGTGAATGCACTATTTTATAGTTCTGGTTATAGTTCTAAACGTATGGCGTTTGTTGTACTACACAGAGATACGCAAGACATTTAATATCACATGGCTTCCTAACTTTTCGAAAAATACTTTGTAAATTCCAGTTCATTTGTTGTGAAATATTGACATTTTTGAATGTTTATCGTGTTATAATGAATAAATGTCATGGTGAATGGCCCTCATGTGGTTGAATATTGCCCTCGCAATCTCAGGCAATATTCACCACATTCGGGCATGCATTCATACATGCATGGTGACCGACAAACCACACCATAACATATTTCTTCATTAAAATTTGGGCAATGACATTGGGAGTGTCAGACTGGGGTTTTACAATTATTTAATGTTACTTACGAGCTTGTCTAAATCCTGGTTTATATCCATGTGATCAGTGATTATGTGGAAATCAACCGGATCAGGGTTGAAATACAAAATGGATTTAATCAACTGTGTAGCCTCATGCCATTTTGTCCTTCCACATAATACCATTGCCACGTGAATAACATTCAAATCATGTAATTCTTGACTCTTACTTCTGTGTACCTGTAGGTCTTGAAGTGCTTCTCCTGAAAAAAAAATTGGAGATAAATATTTTCATAACATAATCAGTAATAAACAGCGAGATCAAAGTGGAGCTGCCGATTCCAAGTGTCATTTCATAACACATGTGTTTATCATCTCTACGAGTACGAAGTACAATGCTCATCATTACACCCACGGGTTGTGTGTTCCCCATTTCCGAAAATAGGATCTGTAGCTGTGTTGAGTTGTTGAGCTTAGCATCAGAGTTGATGATTTACAACCTCCTAGATGGTGTGCGTGTATGAAGAGAAAAGAAGATAGCATTAGTAAGGGTGGGGATGGGCCGATAGTGAGGAGTAAACAAGGATAAAAGCAATTGTTAGAAGTGCAGGTTAAAATAAGGACAGAGTTAAAGATTAGCAGGGGGCTGTGGCCAGGCTAGACCTGGCTAGCCTTAAAGGCCTCCAGAGATGGCGCTGTGGCTATGTCCATTGGTATACGGCTATTCCACAGTATTACGGTCGATGGATAAAATGATTTGCTGTAATAGTCGGCAGTTGTTGTGAGTTCAAAATATGACAACGGGTGAGTTCTTCTAATCCGTGAGGGTGCAAGGTGAATATATGTTGGTGCGCTGATGTTGACAAGTCCATGGTGAATTTTATAGAATGTGCACAATTTGCATCTGCCAGTGCAAAATTATCAGTAAAGGAACGATAATGGAAGAAGGAAATATTCACAGTATAGAATATAAAAGAGTTTTGAACATGTTTAAGGACTTACTTGGTAAATCATGGTTGGAATGTTGGAATGGCCCATGCTGTAACACTGCCAATAAGACTGTGAACAGGATGAGGCTACAGATGGTGCATATGCGAGTCCGATGAATCCGCATCACACTCTGTAATGTAAGGGATGGTTTATTATTTGTGACCAGGGGGGGCTATGAGGAAAATCAGGGGGGGCACCTATTTTGTTCCTGAAAAAAGAGGGGGGGGGGCACTTAATTTGTCCATAGGTGAACAGGGGGGGCATCTATTTTGTCCTTGGAAATTTGACAGCGATTTTTCGGTTTTTGATCATTTTTTAGCATATTGCTTTTTACACTTTTTTTTACATTATATTGGGATATGAAATCATATGCATATTTGATTTTAATACAATAAAATAGAAATTCGCAAGATTGTGAAATACATTTTCTTTAATGCCATATACATATACATATTTTACATTAATGTGCTGACAGCAAGTTCAGAACTACATATTTTCAATCATATCTAAAAAATGGTAATGAATATCAAAATAAAAATTATAGGAATGAAACGCTATTTTTTTGCCAGATCTACATTGCAATTTTGATTATTCTGATTGGTTTACATAATAGTGAACACTTACATGAAAATGGCATTTTTCTAGTGTCTGTGAGAGACAGTCAGACATTTTGAAAAAGTCAAAATTGGGGATTAGGTAACAAGATTCAAACAGCAATGTTTATATTTTTGATTTGCATACACATGGGTAGTCACATAATTGGTGATACTTCAGAAAAGTCTGCGTAATGCACTCGTGATTGGTGAGAAACGATTTGTACATTAGTTAGTCCCTGATCATAAAAGGAGCCTGTTTGATGCAATGCCACGTTCAAATGTTAAAACCATGGCTGAAATGAGAAAGAAGGTAACAATTAAAAAGAGGAATATCTCAATTGACCCTGAGCTGATGTATCTTAGGCGAATGGCTGTTAATGCAGTTAAAATGTACCCTTTTCAAGAGTGATGTCATATGAAAATTCTCCAGTTTCATTAAGTCTTTTTGATGAAGATGGAACCATGACCACCTCTGCAGCAAATCTGACTTCATGCATAAACTTGAAGATCAGCTTCCACAGTGCGTCACTAAGTTGAAAGCACGTGTGGATGTCATGATATTGGATGGCCATGCAGTTATAATGTCTCCCCTGCCTGATACTGTTCTTCCTAAGACCTTTGAATGCATGGCAAAACAGTTTCTGGACCACATAATTAGAAAAAGCAAGTCTATGGGTGTCATTTCTCAGATCCATATTGTATTTGATAGATATCTTCCAGGCAGTATCAAGTGTCAAAGAAGAGATCTACGTAGTACAGGCAAGGCAAGTCACAAATACTTGGTAAAGGGGGATGCTACCCTGCCACAAGGTATTAGTTGGAAAGATTTTCTCTCTGTACCAGAAAATAAAGCCAGTCTTGCCAGTACACAGAATACATAACCAAGCAAGGAAGTAGTTTTACTCAGGGTCTTTGTATATGCATCAGTGGTGAGCAAGACGAAGATTGTAAACAAATTACAACATCAATACAATCATTGCCAGCATTGAAATCAAATGCTGAAGAACCAGATACAAGAAGAATACTTCATGCTGTTTATGCAGCAAACGGAGGAGCCAACTCACTTGTGGTCTGTAGTCCTGATACTGACATATTAGTATTGCTGATTCACCATCGCAGTATGATTAATGCTGCAGATATTCATTTCATGACATGGAAAAAGGAGAAATTATTTGACAATACACGTTTTATTCCTGTTCATTTGATCCATTGCAGCTTGACCGAGGCTCAGCTGAATATCCTTCTTCCCGTGTTTGGACTCTCTGGCTGTGATACTGTCAGCTCCTTTTGGTATATTGGAAAAAAGAAAGCATTTAATGCTATGATGCGAGACGCTGATGTTGTAAAGGAGATGGGGACCTTAGGAAATACAACTCAAATACAGGCTGCGGAGAAACTTGCTGCAGAACGATTTGTATGCACATTGTATGGGAACAGGACCATTGGTTCATTGAATGAGCTGCGATGTTTGAAAGCAGAAAAGGGTACCTGTGTTAAACATCTACCTCCAACTCATGATAGCTTTTTCTTGCATCTCCTCCGTACAGTATACCAGCTTTATGTATGGAAACAAGCAACAGTTGCCATGAATGTCTATCCAAGTCCAATAGAATATGGTTTTGAATCCGATGGAGATGAAATAATTCTGAAAATGATGTCCCAAACTGCAGCAGCACCAGAGCTTTTGAATGACATTGTATGTGATTGTCATGACTCATGTTCTTTACAAAAGCTTGTTCTTGCGAAGTGGAAGATTGTCAGAATGTACCTGACATTGATATCATGACAGATGATTCTGAATAGATACACAGGGTAATTTAGGAAAATAGTATATTGAGACATTTTACCACTAAGTATCGTTGTGGCAAATGAAACAGATCATTTCAAATTTAAATGATGAATGTGAAATATGTAAACATTGACAGTGGGTGTTTGAGCCGCAGGGCGGTTAGTATAAACAGTGGCATTATACACCTCAATGTAAAAAAATACCTTTATTTTTCACATGAAAATAATGAACTGTGCATATGTAAAATATGATTTTATTTATATCTTTGTCTCTTTGGTTTGGGAACAAGAATTATGCATTACAATGTTCTGTTTGGTATCAAACACTAAATTATGAGATGAAATGTATCTTTGTATCAATCCTGGTAAAAATCAGAAATTTCTGCCAATTAGAGGTAGAGATAACATTTAAGGCTATGAAGTAATTGCAAGGTAACCTAGAATAGTCATATTGATATGCAGGCATCAAGGGGCAAATGAAATATATTTCATTGCTTATTTGACAGGACTTTGAAGGTAATTAATCAACCATTGGCTAATCGAGAATGTTTAAGCTTTGTGAATTAAGCCTAGTTCTCAATAAGATCTTTTTTTTAAATTAGCATAGTTCTCAATAAGATTTGTAAATGTATCTTGATTTGTGAAGAGTTAACATTGGATTTCAACAGTCATTGTACTGTCATGTATAAATATTGTCGCAAAACATGATTAGATATTCTTCAATTTTGTCCCACATCTTTCACTAGCAAGGTACTGTTGCTGGACTTTCTTAGAACTACTATGAAAATCTAAGTGACATGAGGGTTGACAAAATCCACACCGTTCTATTGTCGTGGGACTATTGCAGGACTATCGCGGGATTGTCGCGGAACAGTCGTGGGAAGATGTCCCGCAAAAATCCCGCAAGTTGACAATGTGACCACTCCCGCCCCACTCTCGCAAGTCTTGTGACCATTCCCGCCCCGCTCCCACAGGAAAATCTCGCAGGATCCCAGTCCCGCCCCGCAGGAGTCCCGCGGGACTCCCGCAGTCCCGCGCAGTACACTGGTATGTACCGTAATTGGCATCACAGTTCTGTAGCCCGGGCCCCCGAATATTTTAGCCATATGTACCGGTATTTGGTTAATCTTTGGCATCTCCGCGAACCTTCAAGGGTACGAAACCCATACAATCATATACGTGAGTGCCCCCCCCCCCAAACCACCTTATGAAATCCTGGATCTGTCTTTGAACTTGATAATGCATAACAATTGATTATTTATCTAAGCTAATTATAGCATATCTAATTATTCTATATTAAAGTTTGTGTTTAAATAGCAACTCACCATTTGCATTCACATTATAAACAGTCCTCAAGTATAGTCTCAACTTTACTCCAATTATAGGATTATATGTTTCTGTGTGTATGTGTATTGCTTCCTATAACAACTTGATCTCTTGACAGACAGCACAGCACTATTGCTGAGACATTGCACTGATATCAATGAGCATTACCAAGAGAGCTATCGCTATGTTTCCTATAGTGGACGTAAAGTACTGAACAGGTGCTCGCAGGTCAAATCAAATCAAATCAATTTTATTGGTCAATGTGACAGGTTCACAAATAGCCAATGATACAAAAGTTCCAACATAGATCACACAACATAGATTTCACAAATAGCCAATGATACAAAAGTTCCAACATAGATTACAAGGTGTGTCCCTTTACATGAGATAGATACCTTTTGGTTATAAACGATATGGTAGCATTCACTGCAGCTTTTTGTAGTCCTTGGTTCCGTGCTTGAAATGTAGGAATTGACCACTCGATTGTCGTGTCAATCGCAAAATTGAGCATGCTGACGTCTGATTTACCCGAACGAACAATCACCATTCTATCATGACTAAAATCCATTTTATTTTAAAATAAATCATACTAGCTTGTACCCGTGGGGATGAAAAATTAATTACTGGCAATGAAATCTCAATGCCGTATGTATCAAGTTAACACTACCAAACATACCCTATGCCCAACCCTTTTTTAATATTCAACAACAATACATTAATTATTATCCAGTTTATTTCAGCAAGAAACATTCAATATCGATTAGCGGTAATATGTAATGAAACAATAAATTCTGAATGTTTCAAAAGACATAGTAAATGAATCATTAAAAGACCACTTTTAAAGATTATAATATTATGGTGCAAACGCCTACATATTCATCACATGAACATGGACTGTTTATAAAACTTCGGTATATATACAATGTTCTGAGTGCACAGAGTCTGGTGAAATTTACTTTGGTTAATTGTTTGATCAATCTTTACATACAGATCAGAAAATCGACGGGCCCTAGAAAATGCTACATACAACTGTCCATGGGCAAAAAACAGGTGATGGCAGGTAGAGGGGGGTCTAGATACCAATACGATCAAACGTTTGCCCCTGTGATTTGTTAATCGTCATGCAGTATGCAAACGACAGGAAATTGTGGATCCTGCACAATGTAAGACAGGAGAGACACGTCGGATGATAATTTTTGTTACCTGGAGCAAGACGTGACAAATTCAAATGAAATTGAAATTTAAACTATACAGACGGCGGCGCCAGTAGTACTCAATTGTAAATTTGGTAGTTGGCAGTACTGTTAAGATCTACTCTATAATCAATACTGGTCTACAGACGGCGACCCAGTAATACTCACCGTAGTGGCAGTACTGTACTAGATCTATTATAGATATAGATCTATATAGACCTATGCAAAAAATGTTGCCATTCACCATATATTCTGATAGAAAACAACAGCTAATCACGTTATTTTGCACTACCAATTGCAATGAGAACGTTGTGTTTTTTCTATTAATTAGTGAAACTTGGTCTTTTAAGAATTGCGAGCTTTAATATGTGTAAACAACGGTGGCGGTGGCCGTAATCCTTAAATTTCTTACGTGTACGCTGAAGGGTTATGCTGTGTGACTGTATAAAGATGACGCCACTCGACGCCACAGAAATGTCGCCAACGTGACGTCACAAAATGCTCCACATGACGCTGTCATGGCTGCCATCGTCTGCTATTTTTTTTTTATAAAACTGCTAATTAACAACCATCAGGGCCATTATGACGATGACAGAAATATTCGTGCAAAAAGTACACTGAACCATGAACGATCTCCTGTAGTCAGATGGCGTCCAGCTAGTCAGGTTAAAGAGGAGATAGCCGAACAAAAGTCCAAAAAAATTAGCGTATTAATATATAGATTATAACATTTCAACATTCAAGTCAATTTCGTTTGTTTTGAGCGCGCGGAGACGAATTCCTATACAGTTTTGAGCGCGCGGAGGCGTTAGTCTAAACTGTTTAACGCATTATTCTGTAGATTGGATATATATTAGTTAAATGTTTCTAGCCATGGCATGTGCTGAAATACTAAGCAAAATGTTCGGACACTTTTTCTTCCCTTGTAACCGCGTTTTTCACAGTATGGCTGTCATTGTCAAACGCGGGTTCGATAATAAATATGTCAGTATCTCATCCATTCCTGCATGTCCCAAAAATATTTTATAGTTAATTATGTATTCTACAGAAGTGTGTGTTTCTAACCATACCAATTATTAAAAAATGGCAGGACATTCCATTGTCAAACTTTGCTACTAGTAGTCAAAATGGTCAACACAATCGTACTGGATTTTACAGCACATCAAAGAACATTACGACAAGTGGAACATATGTGATTGGGTCAACAGACATTTCTTTCCAAATGTAAAATATGAGCTGAAAGTGTGAAAATAAGAATCTGCATAGAATTTTAAGTAACCTATGTGACTATGATGAATTGTAAATTTGTCAGTAAACCTTTGTTAGTCTGGCGATCATATCACTGGCAATAGCAGTTGACCAAAAAACATCACCACACCGTTGTCGTATAAATACTAGACCTATTATATCATTTTGATAGACATAATCTGCGGTAATATGAAATTCCATTCATATATATAAATCTAGGTACTCGTTTTCACTAAATAGTTTAGAAAATACATATAGATATATTGGAAGTTAACTGACACTAGAGAATTCTTTCTCCAAGACCATAGGCCATAGACCACATATCCTCTGCCGAGACTCGAACCCTGAATGCCTATTGATGTCTACCGCTGTGGTACCTAATCACAAGGCACTTATGGGCAGACCATTATTTAGGTTTGGGGGGGGGAAATTGTTTTCAAACAAGCAATTCTTTTTATAACATGGCCATATTATGCAAACATTTTTTAGCACGATGACACTGACAAACATTTTATTTTCAATCAGCACTTTAATGGCAAAACTTTTTTGCATACAAAATGGACAATTACGTCTCAAATTTTAGATAATTTGCATTTATTACTAGTGTATATAAAACCGCATAAATTAAAAAAAAACCGCATGAATAGAAATATATTTGAAAAAGAACGATATACTTTTTAGTAATTATCTGGGGTCCATCAAAAGTTGTTAGGGATCATTCACAAATGACGTCACCTCATTTTTGGCCTTTTTTTACCCCTCCCCTTGTCGCCTTTCATCATCTTTGCAGCACCCCCCCCCCGGTAAGTGACGTCATCCCCCCCCCCCCCCCCGCCCCCTACGTGCGACATGGTTTCGCAATGACATTTAAAATTGATTCAACTGTGCCATTATATGAATACATTTGAATATATATGTCCATAATTTAGACATAATTTTACAAATGTATTTAGGATATAAAGCAAACATGGCAATGTGATTGCAGCAAGTAGATATACACAACTCACTTAACATGTCAGAAAGTAATTTCAAATACTGTTAAATAACTACTTTATTTTTCCTTTTGTTTTCAAAAGGTGACATCACCCAAGTGCTAGATCCCCCCCCCCCTGTCACCTTTCGTCATTTTCGCTGTACCCCCCCCCCCCCCACACACACACCCACCCCTGCCGGCGGATGACGTCATTTGTGAACGATCCCTTAGTAAAGACCATAAGCTGGATCATTCATTTTTCAATTGTTTTTCTTCAAATGTAAACACAATATATATCTATGAAAAAAAAAGTAAAATATGTAAATACGTGACCTGGGTGCATCGCTGTGACAAGTGAACCTCTCTTATATTCTGTAACCCACAGTTCATAAGTAATACTCTGAAGATAAGATGGGCTTAATGTTTGAATATACCCCCTGGGCATATAATAAATGGGAACTTTGGCCATCCTGACGCAATAAAACATCTGTCATTTCATCGTAAATGAGCACAAATATGGACCATTGGGGTCTTCATAGTATGTAAAAACAAAGCTCTGTGTTGTCACCATTTCCAACTGAAACCAAATTTGAGTACCCTTGCTCAAACGATGGGACTTTAAAGTATAACAGTCAACAATAGACGAAATCATTTCCAGGTTACAAACCAAATTTGAGCATCCTAGCTCAGTCTATGTGATCTGTAGAGGGGTAACAGTAAAAAAATGGACCAAATAATGGTCAGTAATGGGCCTAAATATAGACCAATTGGGTCCATGTAAAACAGAATGGTTTGATCGTTTTTATTAAAACCTTAAACACATGTCATTTTATTAACCCCCTCTCTGGTAAGAGAATGGTTTGATCGTTGTTGTCCATGTTACAGAGGGTATGAAACCTAAGAGGGTTGTCATTTTCTTAAACACGCCCCTTTCACGTAACAGAATGGTTTGATCGTTAATTGTTGTCCATGTTACAGAGGGTATGAAACCTAAGAGGGGTGCCATTGTCAGGTAAGGGACAGTGCAATATTTACCAGGAAGGGGGACCGGTGCATTTGGGAGGGAGACAGGTACTTTTTTCAAGGTGCCAAGTAGGGGGACCGGATGATTTTCATTCTCGTTAGGCATGGGACATGTACTTTTTTTCAGCTGCTGAAATCCCACCTCAACGTGAGCGAATCGGTACAAATTAATCACGCGAATATTCATGGGAGGGGACGCGGACTTTTTTTTTATGAATAGAGGTCATGGGACATCAGGTTTCTTTTCATCACATCAGCAGGGGACAAGACCTTTTTTCAGACAAGTTTTTCGATATGCACCGGTCCCCTCGCCTGTTAAATATTGCACCGTCCCTAATCTCACGCCACTAATGATGTGGACCCCACATCGGCTAAATTCAACATAGCGACACATGTGACGGCCGACTCAGCTGCTTTTCAACAATTATGGGTGACACAGTAAACATCCTTATCTACTGACACAAAAATCAACAATCTTGCTTATCTAACAACACAGTAAACATAACAGCCAACTAAAAATGACAAGGAAAAGCTACAGAAAAAAATAATACTGAAAATGATTGGCTGACCTCCAAAAAAAAGTCATAATTTTTTATGAGTTTTTTTGCATTGTTTTGAAGCTTGATTAAAAAAATAATAATTATATTTACGTTGCCCACAGATTTAGATACACACATTTACAGAAATAGTCATGACAATATAATCCCCAATACTACTTGTACTAATAGCTGAATTTATAACCGGATTCAGCATATTGAGCTCAGCATTTGATATCCATGAACTGTTTAGACTAGTATCGCTGTATTGACATAGTTGAAAGAATTTTTGATTGTTCAAAATATTTTTTTAAAGTAAAAAACGGTGCTTTTGAAATGTATATAAACCTATTGTTATTGAGTTTCAGTGATTAAAATTGTTTTAAAGAAATGTTAAATGCCGGATAAATCTAATAATAAGCCACAAACCAGTAGAAGGTAGTAAGACTTGTCATTCGGTGAGGCTAATGGAGTTTTTCCCATCTAATAAAAAACATGGAGCACCCATCCATTTTGCGGAGTGTCCTTTTGGATTTGGTGCCAATTTGAGGCATCGGCTATCAGCTTAAATTTGATTTTCAACTTAGCAGTTTTCTCTGGGTCATCTGATGGTATCAAAATAATGGGGTACGGTATACCTGAATGAACTATTTGCCTACTTGTGTCAAAGTTGTAAGAGTCGTTGATTTTTTTTTCATTTCCGTATACTTCGTATATAATCACGATTATAAGGATAATGATATGTTTTTGTGGTGATATCACCGTATCTCTGCACGAGTGATGTCTGCGTGCTGGCGCTCACTCGTGCAGGAAACACAAGTAATGGTATGTTTCACGTGATAAAACCTGCTTTACACATTAGCGAATTCAGCCAACGTAGCTCTACGTGCACTGGCGAACTGTCAAATTCGTCAGGAAATTTTGAACATGTTCAAAAAATTTGGACGAATATACAGTTTGGTTAAAGTTTGCTACAAATAGCTATTATGCGCCTGGGCATTGCAAAACTTTCGCAATTATAAGTAACCTTTCGTTTGGCTCAACAACTTGTCGTACCATGTATTTTTACTACGTTCAATGGCGCCTCAATACACCCAAGTTGACGACTTGACACAATAAGTGTAGGTGTGTTGGTAGGGTTCGCCTACGATCACTCATGTGTAAAGCAGGTTTAAAACAGACCATTGCCCCTTTTATCACCACTTTAGCCGTGTTTTAAAAACAATTCTCAAACTTCATTTCGATGATCCGCAGACTCACGGTTCAAATGTTAACATCTATACTACTAAGTAAGCGCATGTCTCGATGGTTTTATTATCTTTTTAAATTCCTACGTTGTTTGGATAAACGTTTGATTGGTTTCACACGTCCAATCCTAAATTAAGTAAAAATTACCACTGACGCAAGAATTTAGCTAGAAAAAGATAATCCTATTTTTTTTTTTCAATATAACAAATCATTAGCAATCAGTTGGTAAAATTTTATGATGATCGCCTAGAATTTTTATTTTGAAAGACATTATCATGGCCTTTAAGAGTTACTATGTAAATTTGCGCTCTTGTTTTTTTTAAGACACACAAGAAATCTTTTAGTTCGTGCTTGAAAAACAATTCTCCAAACCTTTAAGTACATATTGTTTATTTCATTACAATATAGTCGATAAAATAACATACGTTAATCAGATACAAACCTTGCAATGGTTATGTATTCATATCCACTCCACCCAGTTTTCGAATAATCTGTCGTGTGTTGGCTTACTTATAAAATAAAAGCTTTTATCTCCAGCATAACCTTACATGGGCTATTATGTGTAAACGGGCCAAGCGGAAATTTCTTCCTGCTTTGACTGCATTCTTTGTACCGTAATAGTTGACTTAAAGCTGACTGTGTTTTAAGAGGTTCAACATGTGCTGTATTTGTCCGGATAGGAGCTGCCAGACCGTATAATGAAACCAATTTACATTGGAATTGCTTAAACTATACATAGTATATTAACCAACGTATCCCCTGTTTGATCATGAAATATGACCAACGTAGATTGTGGCCGGTTATAATTTACGGCCTCCAAAAAAAGGTCTAGCCCCCCCCCACCCACCCCCCACCACCAATCCACCCGCCCTCCCGCATATTTTAATTGTGACCGATTACGCATTTGACGGTCCTCAACCCCGCCACCCTTATTGTCGCCATCATAGGTCTATGTCCATCCTCCTCTCAGAAGTCATTAAACTACTTATCATCTATTACGAAACAATGCATAAATAATACATTGCTATGGCGAGATATTCTGTGTCACACTTAAAAGAGCTTTAAGATAGCACCACAGTTGACTCTTTGTCACGACCCTCGCCCGATCCACGCCACGTCAAAGATGCATCTCGGATGGGGTCACGTGCCGAGCTGACGAGTGGACGGACGCATACTTCAACCCCTTTCTCGGTCACTTGTCAACGCACATAGAAGTGCAGCATGTATCTACTCTACTCGTCACGCACGCTTGTTCTATTGATGTCCTTCACTTAAAGGTAACGATCATAAATAACAATGCCGGGTGCACTAAAAAATTAAGTTGTGGTCACTTCTGTCAAAATCCATGTGACGATAGTCACACCACAAAATGCAATATCTTAGCTGACCGAAAATGGCCGTGTGGTCATCAAGTAAAAGCTCTGTGTTTTGAGACACCAATCTCCTATCCTAAGGCTCCTGTGGAAAATGCTTCAATGGACAACTTCATAGATCCTGCATTGATAAATTAAAGCAACAGAATTATTGTTTGTGGTCACCTATGTAAAGCATACTGCATGAAGAATTGTCCCCCTTTTGATCTCAAAACCAATGTATCCACAGCAGATGCCAATATGTTTGTGGGAAGCCATGCCAACCTTGCATGGAACGATGTGCGTGGAAATGCAAACATCAGCAATGTACAAAGCTGTGCCATGAAGCGTGTGATAGACCAAGATGCAATAAACCATGTGAAAAGCATCTAAAGTGTGGGCACAAATGCATTGGCATGTGTGGAGAAAATTGTCTTACTCTGTGTAGGGTGTGGATAAGGACATAGTGGAAGAGATCTTCTTTGGTGATGAAGATGAGCCAGATGCTCTTTTTGTACAACTGGAAGATTGTAAGCATATACTTGAGATGAAAGGTCTTGACACCTGGATGGATATGGCAGCTGACATGCAAGAGGGGAAACTCTTAATCCAGATGAAGTCATGCCCTAAGTGTAAAACTGTCATTAGAAGAAATTTGAGATATGGATCTGTTATCAATAGAGTCCTTAATGATATTGAGAGGATCAAGAACAGAATATATGGAGATAAAGAGGAAGCAGAGATGAAACAGAGCGAACTTAAGGGGAAAGTCCAGCTTCTTAATCGGATTGATGAACTTACAGCTGAAAGATTTAAGATCAGGCTAGACGCGTTCTCTCTTTCATCTACTGAACTTTTTGCCATTGAAAATCTGATTGTTCTGCGTACTCGTTCCATCAAACAAGAAGGAAGATCCTTAAAAATCTGTCTGGGAGTGACCTTGAAATAAAAGATGATCTGCTCGATATGTTAGATAGATTAAATCAATGGATTAATGAGAAGATAAATGTAGTACTAAGTGATCAAGAATCTTTGGAAGCAAAAATGGAAATGACGCGCATTTCATTGTTAGTGGACGCTCGCATTTTTGAAAGACAGATAAAGGAAAAAAATCATTCAATTAGCGGAGGATGTAAAAAGTGGCTGAAGAGGGTCACTACCTTATTGTCCAGGCTGTCACATCCATTAAAAGAGGACATGGAGGAGGCTTGCAGGTAACTTTTGGTACAATAAGAATAAAATTACAAAATCATTACTGATTGTCAATAAAAAAAAGCTGAATTTGAAATGATGTTGATTATATTTTTTCTAAATGGGAAAATGTCATTAGCAAGAACAGGTTCGCACATCGTTCCATGCAAGGTTGGCATGGCTTCCCACAAACATATTGGCATCTGCTGTGGATACATTGGTTTTGACATGGATGATCACAAGGGGGACAATTCTTCGTGCAGGATGCTTTACATAGGTGACCACAAACAAGAATTCTGTTGCATTTATCAATGCAGGATCTATGAAGTCGTCCGTTGAAGCATTTTCCACGGGAGCCTTCACATTTATGATCGCAATTCAAATTAAAATCACAGGGGTGAGGACAAGGAAAGGAGATTGGTGTCTCAAAACACGGAGCTTTTACTTGATGACCACACGGCCATTTTCGGTCAGATATTGCATTTTGTGGTGTGACTATCGCCACATGGATTTTGACAGAAGTGACCACAACTTAATTTTTAGTGCACCCGGTATTGTTATTTATGATCGTTCCCTTTAAGTGAAGGACATCAATAGAACAAGCGTGCGTGACGAGTAGAGTAGATACATGCTGCACTTCTATCTGCGTTGACAAGTGACCGAGAAAGGGGTTGAAGTATGCGTCCGTCCACTCGTCAGCTCGGCACGTGACCCCATCCGAGATGCATCTTTGACGTGGCGTGGATCGGGCGAGGGTCGTGACAAAGAGTCAACGGTGCTGCTATCTTAAAGCTCTTTTAAGTGTGACACAGAATATCTCGCCATAGCAAGGTATTATTTATGCATTGTTTCGTAAAAAGATGATAAGTAGTTTAATGACTTCTGAGAGCAGGATGGACATAGACCTATGATGGCGACAATAAGGGTGGCGGGGTTGAGGACCGTCAAATGCGTAATCGGTCACAATTAAAATATGCGGGAGGGCGGGTGGATTGCTGGTTGGGGGGGGGGGGCCTAAACCTTTTTTGGAGGCCGTATGGGGGGGGGGGGCTAGACCTTTTTTTGGAGGCCGTAAATTATAACCGGCCAAGATCTACGTTGGTCATATTTTATGATCAAACAGGGGATACGTTGGTTAATACACTATGTATAGTTTAAGCAATTCCAATGTAAATTTGTTTCATTGTACGGTCTGACAGCTCCTATCCGGACAAATACAGCACATGTTGAACCTCTTAAAACACAGTCAGCTTTAAGTCAACTATTACGGTACAAAGAATGCAGTCAAAGCAGGAAGAAATTTCCGCTTGGCCCGTTTACAATATTCATGTAAGGTTATGCTGGAGATAAAAGCTGTTATTTTATAAGTAAGCCAACACACGACAGATTATTCGAAAACTGGTTGGAGTGGATATGAATACATAACCATTGCAAGGTTTGTATCTGATTAACGTATGTTATTTTATCGACTATATTGTAATGAAATAAACAATATGTACTTAAAGGTTTGGAGAATTATTTTTCAAGCACAAACTAAAAGATTTCTTGTGTGTCTTTAAAAAAAACAAGAGCGCAAATTTACATAGTAACTCTTAAAGGCCATCATAATGTCTTTCAAAATAAAAATTCTAGGCGATCATCATAAAATTTTACCAACTGATTGCTAATGATTTGTTACATTGAGAAAAAAAATAGGATTATCTTTTTCTAGCTAAATTCTTGCGTCAGTAGTAATTTTTACTTAATTTAGGATTGGACGTGTGAAACCAATCAAACGTTTATCCAAACAACGTAGGAATTTAAAAAGATAATAAAACCATTGAGACATGTGCTTACTTAGTAGTATAGATGTTAACATTTGAACCGTGAGTCTGCGGATCATCGAAATGAAGTTTGAGAATTGTTTTTAAAACACGGCTAAAGTGGTGATAAAAGGGGCAATGATCTGTTTTAAACCTGCTTTACACATGAGTGATCGTAGGCGAACCCTACCAACACACCTACACTTATTGTGTCAAGTCGTCAACTTGGGTGTATTGAGGCGGCATTGAACGTAGTAAAAATACATGGTACGACAAGTTGTTGAGCCAAACGAAAGGTTACTTATAATTGCGAAAGTTTTGCGATGCCCAGGTGCATAATAGTTATTTGTAGCAAACTTTAACCAAACTGTATATTCGTCCAAATTTTTTGAACATTTTCAAAATTTCCTGACGAATTTGACAGTTCGCCAGTGCACGTAGAGCTACGTTGGCTGAATTCGCTAATGTGTAAAGCAGGTTTTATCACGTGAAACATACCATTACTTGTGTTTCCTGCATGAGTGAGCTATACACGGATACGTTGAGGTGGGATTTCAGCAGCTGAAAAAAAAGTACATGTCCCATGCCTAACGAGAATGAAAATCATCCGGTCCCCCTACTTGGCACCTTGAAAAAAGTACCTGTCTACATGGACAACAATTAACGATCAAACCATTCTGTTACGTGAAAGGGGCGTGTTTAAGAAAATGACAACCCTATTAGGTTTCATACCCTCAGTAACATGGACATCAATGATCAAACCATTCTCTTACCTCAGAGAGGGGGAAGGTTAATAAAATGACATCAATTAACGATCAAATCATTCTGTTACCTCAGAGGGGGGGTGTTTAATAAAATGACACCCCTCTTATGTATGACACCCTCTGTAACATGGACAACAACGATCAAACCTTTTTGATACCTGAGAGGGTGTGTGTTTGAGACAATGGCACCACTCTTATGGATGGACAACAACGATCAAACCATTCTGTTTTACATGGACCCAATTGGTCTATATTTAGGCCCATTACTGACCATTATTTGGTCCATTTTTTACTGTTACCCCTCTACAGATCACATAGACTGAGCTAGGATGCTCAAATTTGGTTTGTAACCTGGAAATGATCTCGTCTATTGTTGACTGTTATACTTTAAAGTCCCATCGTTTGAGCAAGGGTATTCAAATTTGGTTTCAGTTGGAAATGGTGACAACACAGAGCTTTGTTTTTACATACTATGTAGACTCCAATGGTCCATATTTGTGCTCTGACATTTATGATGAAATGACAGATGTTTTATTGCGTCAGGATGGCCAAAGTTCCCATTTATTATATGCCCAGGGGGTATATTCAAACATTAAGCCCATCTTATCTTCAGAGTATTACTTATGAACTGTGGGTTACAGAATATAAGAGAGGTTCAC
>CM032660.1:60376038-60433783 GCA_019095985.1 Streblospio benedicti | reverse complement strand
TGTAAAATTTGTTAAGTACAAGCAATTTTGTGAAATCACCCTAAGTTGCCCAGCACATTTATGAAATCTGCTAAGTTTGAGGATGGATTATTGTATGCAGAAATTGCTCGAAGTTCACACAGCATGAAATGCCAGAGTGTTAGTGAAAGTCTAATGAGCAGCAGATACCTGCTTGTGATTAACCTTTGTTAAGTTGATATAAGCAAGTTTTTCTTGAGTCTTTTAATATGGCTGAAAGATTTCTAAGTTCACTTCATGTAATTGCAAAATTACTCTAAGTTGAAATGGTGATTGGTGTCTTGTAAACTTCCCAAGTCCTGATCGACACTTATTTCATGAAAAAATTGAAGTCTAGTGTGGATTTATTTCATCGAGATCGAGACCTGTTTATAATGTGTGCATTGATGCATGCGATGTAATGGATTCTGCATGCAGAAAACGTGATTTGCTTATGTTTGTGGCAGGTTTGTTCAAATGTGGTCAGCAATATGGCAACAGATGTGTGAGTTTGCTGCCATTGCATTTAAAATCTTGTGAAATTTTCGAAGTTGTTTAGTGTGACTGAAAAAAAAAATCTAAGTCATTCATTTAATTGCAAATATTCTAAGTTTTCAACGATTGAAATTTTTTAATAGATGTATAATGTATTGAACTGAAAAATCAGTTACATTATATTTAGTTTGATCACTTGCTTAAATTGTGTTGCAATAATACAGTTACATTGTATTTAGTTTGATGCTTTGCTTAAATTTGTGTCAATAATAGTGTTGAAACTTCTAAGTCCATCTGTACCTACATAACATTATGTTATTGTTTTATATTGACAGAATTATAGTTTTTGATATTATATACTTGTTTGGCAAATGGAAATAAAAATGCCATATAATAAACTTGACTCCTTTGATGATTGACATACAGCGATTAAGTTGTGGGCTGAGTTATAATGTGGCGTTAGGTCAGTCCTGGACTGACCTAACGTCAATTGGGTCCAGAATAAATAATTACTCTACTTCACTTCAATATACTAATGATTACCTGAAGGTACATATTTTTGTAAATGTTTGAGTTCAAATTATGCAGTGTTAGCTTGCTTATGTTCGCCAATATTACAAACTAATGGGTATTAGGCGTTAGTTTTTTTAAACTGAAAAGTCAGTAAAATTCCGGGCCAAAATATAATTCTGATATTATAATTAACTCTGTTCTGTGAAAAATCAGCTCCACGAATTTTGTTATGGCATGACAGTCTCTGTCTGATACAGTGGTCGGCCTACACCGGTCGAGAGACGTATTATGATGTGATAAGGATTATTTTTTTCCCGAGCTGCCACCAATGCAGTGTTAATGCTTAGGTCACATAGCTTGGCAGATGATGTTACGATGCACCACCTTTACGATTCTTGCCAAACGTCCGACTGTCTCCCTCGATCCCCGGCTGATGTTTGGTGTTTATAGAACATCGCATCGGTGGCATCTCGGGGAAATTTGACGCGGAAGTAAACATTTTACGTGCTGTTACCACGAGCTCAGCCATCGCAGTAGCATCCTATACCACATTGTAATACGTATTGACCCCTGTATGGGAGACGAATCGGTCGGGGACTGTCGTGCACCAACAAAATTCCCGACAATAATGTTTCCCCGATGAACAATGGAGCATTGGCCAGCTATCTGTTGATAAACCGTTGGTGATCGGCCGGTGATCAGAAGTCACATCAGAGATCGACAGATTATCGTCTGGTTATCTGTAAGGCAGATGTCCCACATACCACAGGGCAGTTTGCTGGACACCGGCCGGTGTTTGGACGGAGACTGTTCACGCCACCGAACGCCACTCCCACCCTCCACACACAACTGGATCTGCCTGTGTGGCGTGTCAGAAATGCTTCTAATCCCAACTGAAGCAATGTTGATACCGAGATCCCTATATGGTATCAGAAAATATATGCCTTTTAACTGTTTTGATTTCGCAACATTCAGAAATGTTATGTGTCACATTTTTACATCACGTCTGTCCACAAGAAAGGTGCACGTGTCTCGTGTCAATAGATAAGCGTTTGAATGTGTTAGGCCCCATTTGACATGGCCGATCCTAGCTCCAGATCCTCCAAAAGACACCCGATCTGGTGGATTGTGCATGATCTGGCCTCAAATGTGGAGTGATTTGGTTGGTTCGGCACGGAACGGGCCGTTTTTTGCGTGTTCTGGGGTGATTTTTATTTTTTTCGGCTTATGTGGCACCAAACCACATAATCTACACGCTTTTCGTGGCTGTCTGGTGGCTTGCTCTTGCATTTGCAACATCCCAATGTCTCTCACCTTAGCTCTGGCCACGTCTGTTGCTCTGGGAGGATTATAATTGACAAATGAGACCGTAATAGCCGCCACTGCCGTTACAATCAGAAGCAATGGAAGCATGAAACAGAAGCATCTGTTCCAATGACACGATGCTCCCATTTCAATGTTGTCAACATAGAGAAAATTACACATTTCTGCCAGCTTCTGGCCCAAAAGGTGTTAGCACTTCTCTGGAGAAGTGATTTTGACTTTTTTCGGCCTGTAGGCTCCCGTTATGGATTATTGAGTTGTTTGTCTGGATCAACGTTTTGCTTTTCTGGTTCGTCTGGAGGGCTAACTTGTTCATCGTTAGGTCTCTCTGCTAATGGTGGGCTTGCTTACAATTTCAGTAAAGATGTTCCAGTTTTATGGTGTACTAGTTCCGAATGGTTCCATGAGCTTACCTTTTAACCATTCCTTCTGAAAGGTCACAGACCGTACTTACGGACGATTCCGTAAGTTTTAGCTACAAAATATACAATGAGGCAAAATACAAAGACTGAAAATGGTGGGGGAGGAGGCTACATTGCTTGTGTCCCCGAAAGATTATACTCAAACACGTATTCACGATGATTAGGTAACGAATAATCCTAACAATATGGCAGCCGTTGCACTTAATCTTGCTGTAGCTTGTAGCTTGTAGCATGTGTTGAAAGACCGAAGCCGGTGGGATTTCACGGTTTAATAGCCACTAAGATGGACGGAGCCACTATTTTCAGCACCCGATCATCACACTTCTTTGTCATGCTTCGTCTGTCTCGGCCGTGTCCCGTCACCTATAACGTCTATGACGGCTTGTATGGCTCGGTGACTTTGGCATGCTTCGTCATCAGACTGTTACGTAATAAATATTGGTGCATTTCAGCCGATCCACCCCGAAATGACAAATCGGGCGTCATTGGGAAGATCTGGAGCTAGGATCGGCCATGTGAAATGGGGGGTTAACAAAGAGTGTACATGAATTGATGTAGAATCCTTGGTGTTAATAAATTAACCCATGCACGGGTCTATTGATTATTACCACGAACAAATAATCCCACAATATGTAATCCCATAATATGTAATCCCATAATATACACCCATAGCAAACTGTTCCAACGCACTTATGCTATGAAGACATGCTATTGCTGCAGTAAACCGATGTGAATCAACTGTCAGTACTCCAACTACCAGCAACATGGATGGTAAGTATGATGTGAAAAAATCTTATTTCTACCCACACCGGATACTAAAATCTAGACATTAAAGTAAAACGGGTTATTAATAAGAATGATGCGTTCAATCTATCAGCAGCTGTCTGAAATTTGAGTTTGTGTACAACTTCTGAGTCTATGTGTTGGCGGGTTTTGAAGGGTTGGTGGGGCGGGTTTAAGTAAGTGGGATCTGGGAAATAAGGCCGATAAAAGTAGGAATGTAAGAAAAATGTCAAAAGAAAAAAGGATGTGGTATTTCAAGGAAGTGAGATATGGGGAAACGCCTTTAAATTTGTGGGATGTTGAAAAAACGTACACAAATTATGAATGTTGGAAATACGGTAAAAAAATAAGGATGTGGGCTTTCTTGGTTTCCGGGTTGGAACGTTTGTGCATTCTGCTTACGTTCTTCGCTCTTCAAGACGGAGGACTAATATGTACGTGTGTAACTACATGCTATAATTGTATTGTGCTTCCCTTGCAGTCCACGCTACTCCCACTGTTGTTTCCCATGAGTGCTGAAAATACGCCTAATACTAAAACACGGGACGGAACGGACCACGGGACGGTACACATCGTACATAACGCCCCGGGGCGTCCCTTGGGTTAATTAATGATGATATCCATCGTTTTCTATGGTAGATAAAGTTTTCCGTGTTTTCAAGGGCTCTGACCATCAGACATAACGTCCCGTGGCGTCCCGGGGCGGCCCGTGAGTTCATTAATGATGATATTCATCGTTTTCTATGGTGGTTATCGTGTTCCGTGTTTTCAAGGGTGCTGACCATCAGACATAACGTCCCGTGGCGTCCCGTTATCGCAGAGAATGAATCTGAATGTTAGGCTATCACCGTTTTTTGTTGGGATGTACTTTGCCAAACATTCAACCACAGAGCTACGTAAATACTCTCCATTTACGAGAGCACGTTCACGAACGTTGTCAGCGTTCCGCCAGGGGCCGGTTGCACAAAGCCATTTTACGTTCACAATCATGTGTTTTACGGTCGTGTCAGTATTTTTTCGTAAAATTTCAGTTGCACCAAAAAAAACTACGATATGGTAGATCGTATAATTGCAGTTTTCATGCATAAAAAAATCACGAATATCGTAAGAAAATGACCGGGCTAAAAGGTAGCGCCAGTGGCGTGGATTAAACCATGTTATGTTTGTCGTTTGTAAATGAAATATTCATAATATTGGTTTGATTGAACATTAACTTGCATAAAATGGAAGCCCTCTATTGAGGGGTAAATAGCCTCGATGAAAATCCGTTCAACATTTTTATTCCCTAAACAATTTTTTCATGTACAGTGTTCTTATAATGCCACAGTTAAATACATGGTGCTAGAAAAAATATGGTTTACTATAGAGGTGGTGTTTTTGGAGAGGTGGTGTTTTAAGATTTGCGTTGATATTGTAGTTTTATTTGTATTAAGAAAAATCTATGTACCAATCAGATTATTTTGATTTACTCTTTTAAACACATTAATTCATTAGCAGACATCGACTCTGGAAAACAGTGGTTTGATTTACAATGAATATAATTCGATGTACAAGATGGGTACAGGGGGGCGTAGACCTCAAATTAAATCCAACTCTAATCAGACTATTTCTTGCAGTCCCAAGCCTTTCATAAGGAGGTCGACGGTCAACACACTCCATAAAGAGACCACCTATAAATTAAGATAGCTTGGTGGTCATAATATTTGTTCTACTGTATTCTATCAATGATAGAAATATGAGCTATTTGAAATAAGTTTGCGGCTATATTCTGCCCCCCCCAATTGGTCTCTTTTAGCATCCACGAATCATAGTCTGCATGGGTTTTGAACGTGGAATTGATAGTAAACATGCCAAAATTTATGAAAATAAGGTATTTTGGTAATAAAAGGGGGCATACAAACCCTCGCTTCATCCGCCCACCCACCCTGGATATGCATGTGGTATTCATGGGAAGGTTATACTGTACACAGGATCTTTTGCAGAAATGAAAGCCTTTTAATATGGTCAAGAAAGAGAAAATCACGTTGTTATAAAGTTAGTTCGTGAATTTTGTCGGTATTTCGTGGGGCCTATGTTTGTTTTGGATATCGTTCCGTCCCGTGTATTTAAGAGCCTTGATACTTTGATGCTGGGAGGCATCGTGGCGTTCATTCATATGCCTTTATAAGTCACATTAGACCAACCTGTGTGTTTGGGAGAAAAGGGTAATTATATCGGTTTCCGTGATAAAAAAGTGTCAAAAACCTTGATGGACTTTAAGTGATTGTTGCTGCAATGTTCTGTTTGGTCTGTAAACTCCCATTATTTAGTGACATTTTCTGCTCCCAGTGGAAAATGATACATATTATATAATATAACATTTGTAGTAGACTTACAGTATATTCTGTGCCCGTGCCCCTCACGATAGCAAAGTATACCCTCCCAACTCCAGTTTCAGGGTCTCCAATTCCCCAAACAGTGCCTTTTACAGGCCGTATTTTATATTCCAGTGACATTTTTCCCAAATGCCTCCATTACGAGAATGTGACCATTTTCCAAACGGCCGAACTGTTCCTGTTGCACGATGACAACTCAGTGTGTCCATGTACCGACCAAATAGGCCAATGCCGGGTTCAAGGTGAAAGTGTAAGATGGCACAAATGACATATAGATGTTAGGGACTTAAATACCGCTGAATATTTCTGGGGTGGATGAATGTTTGTTTGAATATCGTGATGGATGTAGAAACAGTGCTGTTGGTCGGATGAGGCTGGAAACGAGTTCAGATACATTACAGGTTTTAAACCTAGAAACGATTGGGGGGGGGGGAATGCAGTTAGATATATCAAGTGGTGGTGATCAATGGTTTTCTGTCTCATTTGACTTACTTTACGGTGTAATTCAATAAAGCTTTTATGTCTGTAAAAGTTTAATGTAGATTTTAATTAATGTATGATATTTTGACTGTCAGAAATCCTCACTTATTTCTAAAGGTCTTGATACATTTAACAACACACTGAAACCCAATGTACACTTTCATGCAACAAGATCCTATATTTGTAAACCATCCCCACACACACACCCAAAATCTTCATGAATGTCAGGGATTGTAACTTTTGGGAATGACATCCTTTCAGTGCCTCCATGAGATATATGTGACATTCTCCAAACAGGCAAATAGTTAATAATATAGTGACAACTGGTCAGTGTCCATGAAATTATTACATCACATTTATTCATCGGGTTAATTCTCGAATTTCACACTACCAAACACTTCAGATGTTTTCACCGTATGACATATATATTCTGTAATTTATAGCTAATTCCAAATAATTAAAGCAATAGGTCTAAATCAGTCATATATATGTAATAAATGTAACTTGTATCATCATTTTTGTAATTGCATATAAGTATTTTCTCAGTTTTCTTATGATTAATAATTATAAAATAAGTGTAGGTGTGATAATTTTGAGGTTCCTTGTTGATGTGTAATGATTGTATTGTATCATCATACATGTGAAATTACCATATTAGGTAAATAATTCTTTTTCAAACCTGAAGGAAGATGTATTTTTAAACATTAAATTCCTCAATTTTATTTAGAATTTACAAAACAATGCTTCTCTGACAACAGAACGTCAACGGATACATGCTTCAGCTCATGTTCACACCTATATTCTTGTAAGATTGTGCAATATCAGTAAGGGATTGGTCACTAAATGTGTACTCTATAAACCAGCTTTATCGAGCAGTATGTATTGTCTTACAAGAATCCTCAACAAACTGGTTTCAAAATGCTGGGCTCTGCCTCCCTTTATAAAGGCAGTAGGTGTGTGTATCCAGGGGAGAATATTTTGAATAAAGGCTGAATCACATCAACTTTTTCTTCCCTAATACAAAAAAGAAAAAAATATAATGTTTTTCGAACTTTAATCGTAGTGGTAAGATAGACATTTAAACATAATATGAGACCCAAAGACCACCAAATACCACTTACTTTATACATACAACATTTTTTATTACCGTGTATTGTACGCCCACTGTGACTTTTTGAACCACCATGGTCTTGATTTGTGGACATCCAATATGATAAAGTACAATTTACCCATTGTGTTATAACTTCCAAGCGTAATGTCTTCGTTGTGACATCCATACTGACCACGTTCTTGCCCACCAGGTGACATGGTGGCAGCCAACAGCAGCTGTGTCATGTACAATGAGTATGACGATGGTGTTTGCCACCTGCATGTGTACAACGCTTGCGATTACCATCACCACCGCCTCTTCTCACTCAAATCCACCGACGGTGTCGGGGGAACGTGGGAGGACCCGTACGTTAGCATCGGCCCAGATGACAGATATTACGTGGCGGATCATGACAGACAGCAGTTGGCTGCGTTTGCTCCCACAGGTAGGTGCATGTAAAACTAGAAAGGTTTGCACACAATTTAATTTGCGAATTTCGTGGGTAGGTGTAAAAACGCAAACTTGAATAGTCAGCAATCATTAATAGCCTACGAGAACCAAAATCGCAAAATTAAATAGTCACATAATAATGTTTAGATGAAAATTGCAAAATTTAATAGCCACAAAAAATTCTACTTTTACAGTATTAAAATGATTATTACATGTGCGTTTATGAATATATTTCATTACATGTATTAATGAACATGTCTGGTTTGTTTTAAATGATCGATTTGTTCAGTGATATAGTGACATAATATGCTTTAGTAAAAAAGTATACACCAACACCTAATTTGATATTGTCAACAATTATGTGGTATGATTTCAATGATGTGCACAAGATGACATACTGTACATTAACATAATTTTGAATGCATGTAAAGGTAGACTGACAAGGCTTCTCTAATCATAATCAGTGTCAGAACTTCGGAGTCTGATTATACATAGGGTCCTACAGACTTCTACATGGGTTTGCGAAATAAGTTCTGTGTCCCTTTGTCCACTTTTAAGACATTACAAAAAGTGTGTGTGTCACTTTTTACTATGATGTGCATATGGAAGAATGTGTTTGTGTCTTGGGTAAAATGATAGATTTTTAATGTGTTATTTTTAACCTCGAGATTTTTACAGTTACAAGTAGCTCAATTAACAACCGTGTCACTGTGTCACATTTATGTATGCAATATCAAAGTGAAAAACCGAGACACACCTCCTCATAGTAGTCTATATCGTTCAAGTAAGACAAGAATGTTCCTTATTGTGCTCAGAATATGTGGAGCAAAACACCAGGTCTAAACATCACGTTAGTGCCTTGTTCATAGTGACGTAAATAATAAAAACCACACTCTAGAGCATTAAATCAAGCGTATAATAGTGTCACAGACCCACATTGTAACGGTAAATAGTTTTATGATAATATTGCATACAATGATACAATAATGTTCCATGTTCTTCAGGTCATCGTCTGTACCAGCTGACAACCTCCTACTCGCCCTTTTTACTGGCTGCCAGCAAAGACCACCTCTACGTGATTGACGACAGCGAGAGGCGAGAGATCCAAGTGCACTCTGCGAAGAGCGGAGCGGTGGTGACCACTCTCAAGGAGGATACACTCCAGCTGCAAGACGAGGAGGTGATATGGAGGGTGTGGACAGGGCAGGACGGGGTGCTGTATGTGATGGCGAGGAATAAACTGTGTGATGATAGGATCATCACATATTCTGCACTAAATATCAAGAAACAGACTTGTAAAAACAAAGTGTAAGATGCTATATGAACAGGGTTTCCACGGAGTGTGAAAAAGTCATTGATGTTTTTTTCAAAGGTCTTGTATTGTGTAAGGGGCCATTAAAAATGAAATGTAAAAAGTCATTGAATAGTCATCGAATTTTGGTTAAACTTGCAATTTAAATGTTGCGTGAGTAGAGATAAAACTTTGTTATATTCGGCACCTTTGATATCTTCTATACGTCTAATTTTTGCACGCTTTGCGCTAGACCACCACACCACATTATTTGGTAAGAAATCTGTATTTGCAGGTGTGTGCATAAGAAGAATAGCAATCTATCAAATACGTATCGTCTTCTTTGATGTTAACATTGACTCGATTTAAACAAAGTGCGGTATCTAGAAAGATTTCTTGTAAATATTTTAATCTGTCTTGAAAAGTCATTGAAATGTCATTGAAGTCATTAAATTTTAATGTGCAAAATCTGTGGAAACTCTGAATTCTTAGTCTAAGATGGTTTATTTCTTAACAATTATTTTTCTATAAAGATTAATATTTCAACATTAGATATAACTTTCATTTGCTTGATTTTAGTACATCTTATGATGAATGATTTTACTACATTATTTATTTGAAAAATGACTATAGTAATGAGTGGTGTGGCATATTTTACTTTTTTTGCTGTGTGAGGGGGCGTGATGTATACCAATGTCATTATTCCGTTGCCCACCAAAGTATTAGATGTGTAGACTACCAATTGTGTATATCAAATCATAATAGAATCTCATAAAACAATCATCTTGTCACATTGTTCTAAAGTCATTGTATCTAAGCATTGTATGAATTTAAAAAAAACTAATATCTCCTAGCAAATTGTTTAATGGAAAGGAAGGTGGGAACAGTTTTTTATAAAGGTGCTAACGCCACTGCATCTTCATCTATTTTAGGCTTATTCAAATCACAAATTTTAGTGGGGACAGGAAACTTTCACTAAATGGGTTATAGTGGATGCTCCCCCCATCTTGGCTGTTTTTTTTGTTGAGTTCGGACAATATTTTTTGTGTACAATTTTATGTTAAATTTACAGTATAAATGGGTCTGGAATTTCCCCAAAGAATATTTTGGGGTTACCCACTTCCTTTGGCCATATCTTTCAGTGTTTCTTGTATACTAGTCCACTACTACAATATTCGGTATTGTTTGTAAATCATTATTTCTGAATTTGCTGAAAATTGTGAAAAAGCAGTCAAAAGAATAAATTTTATAAATATATATTAAATGTGTTTTTTTGATATTGGTATCATCATAACTTTTGTGAACATTGGTTACTTTTAGAATTGTTTGATACAAATGGGTCGAAAATTAAAACATACACAATAGATATTGGTAGAATTTTTCTCCAAATTGAACATTGTATTTGGTGACATTTTTTACTCCTAGCTAGGGAGCAAACTCATCAAAATA
Source organism: Streblospio benedicti (assembly GCA_019095985.1). Taxonomy (NCBI): domain Eukaryota; kingdom Metazoa; phylum Annelida; class Polychaeta; order Spionida; family Spionidae; genus Streblospio; species Streblospio benedicti. The sequence continues at coordinate 60,423,115 of CM032660.1, read as the reverse complement.
TTGGTAGTCACCATCACCACCGCGGTGGTATTCCACCATGTATTCTTATTTGTATTTGTGGAGACTAAAATAATCATACACAATGTATGTGAAGTGCAATTATTAAAACGTTAGTCTCTACTAAAGAAAACATTGAAAGAGTAATTTGTATTTTTTGATTCACGATTAGCTGCAATTTATAAGGACCCAGCAATTACGTCATTGGAGCAGTTTCAAAATAAAATTCAAGAAGAATTTTGTTTCTGCACCAATGGGTGAATTACACTCGACTTGACCGTCCAGAAAACACAATGTAAACTATCTCTTTCCTTAGTGGTACAAAATTCATGCATAATCACCTCGGAATCCATGTAGAATATTGTGGGATAATATATGGCTGGATGATGAATTTTTCTCAATAATATTTAACAAGATTGTATTTGTGAAGAGAACTATCGAACGATCAGTGCAGCAAGGGTGCCCTGTGTCTTGCCTTTTGTTCTTACTACCGGTATATGTAGAGGTAATAGCAATGGCAATAAGACAAAATCCACAAGTGAAAGGCATATGCTTACAAAAAGAATCCGCTGCTGGTTCAATATGCAGATGATGCAGTTCTATTCTTTAGTGACCCATACATGTATGAAATGGAGGTAGCTATCACATTAATATCAGAATTCGGTACTGTTGCTGGGACCAAAATAGATAAAACTAAGTGTGAAGGTTTATGGCTTGGAGGTTGTAAGCATTATCAATCAAACTGTACCCTCTTTGATATGAAATGGCCTAAGGATCCAATAAGATGCTTAGGTCAATAAGATGCATAGGTCATGATGGTGAAGTAAACACCCAGCTAAATTGGCTATCAAAATTGGAAAAGATTAAATCACTTCTGAACATTTTGTCACAAAGAAAATAAACAATATTTGGAAAAATTACTATTATTAAGCAGCTAGCTGTACCCAAAATACTTTACCCTGCAACAGCTTTATCAGTCCCAGAAGGTTTTATTGATAAGATAAAGAACTTGTTCTATAGTTTTATATGGGGCAACAGGGAACATGTAAAACGATCAATCTTAAACAATTCTGCTGATAATGGTGGGGTATAAATGGTAGATATTGAAGTTCTTTTGGATGCCGTAAAAGCTGTTTGGGTTTATAGGCTCATCAAAAGCACCCCTGATGATCTTTGGAGCATTATTCCTAATGATATATTTGAGTTTAGAAAAAAAAAGATTCTTTATTATCAAAGCTTAATTTCACTGACAAAAGAGTCATAACAATATAGTTCCATGAATGAGTTCTTTTTATAAGGATGTACTGTGCATTTAATAAGGGTAAATATATATCTTCTGAACTATTCTCCAATGATATTTGGAATCAACCTTTATGGTGCAACAAGCACTTATTTTATCATGTACATAATGGGAAAGAACTCCTGTATTTTATCTCATGGATTGAAGCTGGAATAGTTATGGATTCATAGGAGGTGTGCTTGATGACGCATATGTCTATATAATAAAGTTAGGGACAGGAGAAATATTTTCTCAGAAAAGTCAAAAGTGAAAGAACACTAAATCTACAAGCTGTGGTTGCACAAGAAAATCTTGAGAAATACATGTACAGGCAATCAATGGAACTTCAATCCATGTTTTTAAACAAGCAAAGGCAAAGCCTTTTTAAAATGCTATGCTCAAAGACACTACTCAGATTATTAACATAACTTCCTTTTAATGATGATTTTAATTTAAATATAGATATACAGGAGTTTGAATGTTTACATGTGCAAAGGAAAAGGAAATTCTCGAATTTAATTTAAAGGTTATTCACATTTTTAGCTTGGAATAAAAATTTAGTAAAATGGAAAAAATATAATAGTGAATTATGCAATATATGTTTTCATGTAAATGTGCAAAAACATATGGTCAGCCTATGAAGGTAGCACTGGTTTTGCAGTGATTAACAAAGATATTATTTTAGGTAGCTTGAAGTTTGATAGAGATTTACAGTTTGCAATTTTATTAATATCATATATTATTTATAAACAACGGGTAAAAGAAAAATTTAACAATGTACAAAGGTCCGTTAATAGCTTCTTAAGGGAAGTCAAATGTGATATTAGACATAGAGCTTCAATTTATAAATATATTGGTACAATAGATCTAGTTGATCTATTAGATTACTTATTATAATGCTGATAATTTGGTTAAACCTTTTGACAGTAGCAAATGCAAAAAATATAATAATGATATATACAAATATCAATTAAAAATTATCTGTGAATTCTTATGATTATTCTGTTTTCCTATGGAATCCTTGATTATGTGTGTGAATATTATTTATGAAAATGTAAAAAAAAGAGAGAAATTTGCTCTTCTCTAAACTTAAATTTATGTTATTTTAACAGTTACATGTATGTGTAACATTGTAAAGAGTCATTGTAAGTCCCGCAAGCCGACTCTTACGTAAAATGGGACATGGGTTTTAAAATGAAAAATAATGTCTTTCCTACACGAAAAGAAAATATAACAAGATGCAATATATTGGAAAAGAGAAACCCAGAATAATGATGATATGAGAAATCATTTAAAAAAAACAAACTTCTTGCATTATATTTTTGACGCAAGAATATCTTTAGTCTTTCAGGTTTGACATGTAAAATCCCATTTGATTTACTGTACACATACTAATTTTATTCTCAATGTGATAGATAATGAACTATTTATTAAAAAGCATACACAATTAAAAAGTTACATGTATATAATCAAAGTTACAGACAATTTCTTATTCACAGAAGTCATTGTATTAAATTATTTACATTCAATACAAATATAACAATCTATTTACACTGTTTCATATGGTCATCAAAATAGCTTTAAGAAACCATATGACCGGAATCCTTGATGAGAATGTGCTTTTAAATACATCATTTTAATGGCAAAAATCACAGTTTCATCGTAACATTTAGAAAGTTGTATGAGAAAATACTTTCAACAGTTTGTAACAAACATGTACAAGTGACCCAATTCAAAACATTTAGCCAGTCGCACCCTACTATAATCAGGATCCCAGGGAACTTACATTAAGGTGTGGGTAGGATCAACTATAGGGGCGCACGCCGTCCACCTTTTCCACTAAATTTCTTCATTTTCATGTTTTTGTTTGTTTGGTCGCAATCAACAAAAACCCACAAAATCCCTCAGGTTCGCCCCCTTTTCCAAAAAATCCGGATCTTCCAGTGAACAACTAACGGTACATATCTAAGTCTAACACGTGACTGAATCTGGCATGTCAGACTTCACCAAATTCAACCCAAAACCCATTTCAGAAGGTGCAAGCGCACTGTCTACCCTGTAAATGTGTAAACATCCTTATAACATCTATAATATTCGCAATCCTAGTCCCTCTGGAAACTTTATAAAATCTAAGGTCTTCACTCCCTGTCCACGCCTTAGCTACAGCGATATCCCAATGATTTGTAATATGATAACAATCTTCTATTGCACTAAAATTAAACATGCTAGTACTGGTAAATTACAATTATCATAACAACTAGCTTATTGCAAATATAAAATGATCACACTTGCCAATATTTACACACCAATGGTTATCATAGGGTATCCGAATGACACAACATTGCTATATAATGGTCAATGGACCAATTTCACGCATTTGCCACTTTGCCATACAGGCAGATATCAGGGGTGGGTGGGGTCGGGATGGCATGGTGCACGCGCCAAAACGCATGAAATCCCTTAAATGTATCCACCTTTTCCAAAAACCTGGATCTCCCAGTGTGCCATACATCTTAGTAGCTGATACAGGATTTCTTATTAAGGGGTCCTGGAATTATGCACCCCGAAAACCCAGCTGGCCCAGGCCCTGGCTTAAATTATACTCATTCAAGCCGGAAGGACGCCTAGTTTGTTTCCAATTTTGTGGTCACATGGTAAAGAGCCTCTTTTTGGTTTCAGCATGGCAGATGCATGAAATAAGTTCATAACTAGTCTACATACACGTCAATGTATCTGCATACATTGATAATAATTCCACACATATCTATTCTATTTATTCAATTAGCACATTATATTTTGAATTGACATGACCTTTGCTTGTAGTTTAACAGACAACGATTGATTGGCAAATTTGAACATGTACTGGATTTCTCCATTTAATATAGTCTACAAAATGTCAGTGAAATAAACTAGACTCCACTAAACACACATCCCTATGTAAACATTGATAAATTTAATTTGTTCACCATTAAAAATTTATTGTACATGTACGTCTATAATTTGCAAATACCCTACATATCATATGGTACACCTAGTCAAATTTAGACATTTTATAGGGTAATACATTTATAGACAATTGGCACTGTGTTTCATGCCTTTTCAATGTATAATGTATGAGAATGCATGCCTCTAGTTGAGGTTTACATAGATGTATTGTAGTTATTGGCCTCCACGTGAGTATCATAGGCAGATCCGGGGGGGGGGGAGGCGGCACACGCCCCCCCCCCCATTTTCGCACCAAAATCATGAAAATCAAAAACCTGGATCTGCCTATGAGTATTGTACGCATTGTTCAATAGATCCAATAAACCACAGTTTATCTTTAGTCTGTCTGGATGACCGAGTGGTCCAGTGCTTGGTCTATAGGTCACCTGTCGTAGTCGGTCAGAGTTTGAATACAAGCGATGGCTATGTGATTATAGCCGACCAATACAAGTAGACTCTGTGTCAAAGTGGGTTGTGTTCACCTGCTAGAGCATTACAATTGACAATTTACATTTAAAATACATCCTCATGATATTATTACGAGCAGTATGTACTGGCATAATAATTTATATTAATAAATATCTGGACACGGGATACTGAAATACCAAATAACACTGGAGATCATGTGAACCATCTGACGGCCATTTTAAGATGATTAGTGGCATAGAAACAAACACTATAACAATGAAAACGTTTCCTTCATACAAGTATTTCTTGCCAAGCTGTGGAGATCGTACTTTCAGTCCACCACCTCTCCTGTCCAAAATAAAGATTTTAAGTGATAGATCCATGATTTCCCTGGAGTGGTGGTCCACATGTAAAACTGTTGTCAAGACGACACAGCCAGTGAAGTAAATTTTCTGGCTTCCTCAACTTGATGCAACAATAGGCCAGAGGGAAAGAATGGGAGCGTGTGAGGCTCTTGCTAGATCAGCCATTGGTTTCTGGTGGTCCTTTATCTTAATCTTAACTAGCTATGCCTTGTGCCAATGTCCTTGACTGGTGAAGTTCCAAACGAGTGCCTGGTTCAGGCAAAATAGAATATGTGCACACCAATATTCTTCAATTGTGACACACCAATAGAAGTAGACTATTTTGTAGAATATTCTCATATGTATGGTCATCAACTGTATGCCTTAGACCCATATCACACTGCCAAAATTACTCATTTTTACAGTGCACGCGAATCCACCTACAGAGTATTGTATTTCAACATTCTACTTTAATAATGACTCAACATTTCTAAAGTAAAATTTCAAGAGATCAAATTTTACAACTCGACGTGCGTATACATTTGATTAAGCTTAAAAATTCACTCAATTGTACACCAACTGCAATATTTAAGTTATTGTTTTGATCCACAATTCCTGGTTCTGGGGTTTATGTTATCTGGAACCATCCAGACACAGATTCTCGTGAATTGGCCACCATCTCATTCCACAGTTCTAATTCTTTGCCCCTGGCAAACATGAATGATCCAAACACCACACGGCCAAGCACTTTATCTGAAAAACATAAAGAGCAGAGTTAAATTTGTATGTTACTGCTGCAAACCTTCAGTTAGGGATACCGGTGGGAGCAGAACAAATAGTCACCATTAATGCAGCATTATAGGACCACAGAGGATACTAAATCCTCTAATCTCATATAGGGTCATTTGTAACAATGTATAACAAGTGCAGAAAAAAGGTACACCTAATTACAAAGTGTTTCTATCAGGGAGGTGTCATCTTAGTGAGAATTTACCAGACTGCATATTTGAATATTCCACATGATGAATATTCTTTTCATATTCTTTCCATTCTCATTTTCTCATTTAGTTAGTTGTGATCTCATTTTAGAAACGGAATATAGGAGAATGAGTGCCTATGTACTATGCACATCGCTGCTGCACTGGCAGATACTGGTCTGCAGAAAGTATGTGTGTGTGTGGGGTGGGAGCTTAACCGCTGGATTTGTAGGTTTCATCCGTGCGATTGACAGCTCACGGACATGTAAAGAAAATGAAAATGATTTTTTAGGTTGAAAGAACCCCGTTGCACGGGCCTTTGCACACACACCCTCCAGATCAGCCCGTGGGCAGCACTAACCTCGCGCGCCTGCGGTGCTGTGCTGCATGGCGGTCACGCTGACGCTAGACGTGTCAAGGCTAGCAGCCGACAACTTGAACGTGAACGACTCGTTGAACACAGGACTGCACGCCACAGAGCGTCGACACACCTGGCAAAATTGTGGGAAATTGTTGAGTGTTATGATAAAGTTGAAAGTATATAGTGCACTCAGAAGTCACAATGCAAACTTACACACAGTGTGTGGTCAAGCTGTAAGCGACATGTAATGTGCAGGGCAAGTTGGGGCAAGTTGTGTCATAGAGACATTGTATCGTAATGCCTAAGCATGCGTGTTAGTCTTCGATTAGCTGCAGGCACCAGTAACTTTATGGTTCTTGACTGTAGCATTGATAAATCGCACAGTAGAAGCTCAGAGTAGACTGCGGTGGCAAATTTCTTCAATATCTCATCATTGTTTTTAAAATCACAATCATGCTAGTAATGTAGAGTCCATTATGTATGAAATCTATTTTCTTCGAATGGGATACTATTTTTTTGCAACATAATCAACTCTGCATTCATTTAATTTTATCTAGTCAGTTTTCAGTGTCATTTTAATTTCATCTCTTATACATGATTAGATTATAATTTCAAAAGACTAATAGTTAAAAAAAAGAACAATATTTTGGTGTACAAATAATTATAGCACTTGTTTGCTTATGCATGATGTATAAATCTTAATCACAACAATGAAATCTTTATTTGGATCTTGGTCAGTTACATGACCAAGCGTATAGACTATGTAAATACCAATGGAATTTGATCAACACAATTCTTATCAAACTAAGTCTTTATCATTCTCAACTCCCCCGGGAGTATACAGCACACCACTTCCGTAGAGCAGTCGTGCTTATCACTTACATCACTTACATTAGTGTTCACTTGCCTGATCTGCACCTATTTAACATATAGGTGCCAGCTGGTAGGTGCCATGTTATGCATATGTTTGATAGACGTAGAAAGGTGATACAAAAATGAATGTTGTCACCCCCCCCCCCTCATATATACACAGCAGGAATAAATGTAATCTCATTTATTCCCGTACGCAGTGATATAGTTTAAAAAGTCATTCTGCTAACACAGAAATATAGCAAGGAAGCAAAAATTTTCACGAAAGTGTGGTAGGCATATATTTGATACATCGTAAAAAAAAAGGAAAAAAAGAAAGAAAATGAACTGCCTGGGCTGTGAACATAAAACAAACCTACAGACCTGAGCATGAGTTCTAGGCCCCTATGTTAGTGTCAAATAGGACTTCACTTTAATTATGCGTACAACAACAATGAGAGATTGAAAAAGTTAGATTTCTATTAAACTGCAACAATCTCCAACCACTAGCAAAAAATTTGATAGAGTATACAAGAGAGGTAGAGAGTTAGCCTGAACTGGTTATTTGGGACTGTATAGTCGTGGGTTCGAATCCCACGAGAGACTATGTGATATAATCCTTACCTGATTTGGAATCATAAGTCTATTTGTTACAAATAGTTTCATCATAGACACTGTATTCTTGGGGGGCAAATTGCACCCAACCAAAGGTCAGATCGTCACATCACTTTGTTTGAAGCAGTAGACAGCTTTTAACAAAATAAGCTATTGATCTGGGAAATCCCCTGATATTATTGCTTCAAGAGACTAAATACCAGCCATGAGTATGCAAATGAGCTGCTGTGATTGGCTGCAAGCACCAGAGGCTTTATGCATGTTGATAGTCTTTCAAAAGACCTTAAATCTAATAGTTGTTCCCTCTATTCTTACAAGAAGCGCTCATGTAAACCATCTATCAAGGGCAAAGAAGAAGAGGAAGTGCAATTGTGACAGCCTCTAGCTCTAATAGATATAAGGTCTTTTACAAAACCCTAGGAATCCCACTGATATTAAATATACAGCCTCAAACATTCTGGCCTGTTATAGCCTTTTAAAACCAGAGTATTCACTAGCAGCAGCTGTAGAAAAAGCAGCATGTATGAGTGATTTACCAGGTAAGGATTAGCCCATTTATATTTTATTCTAAGTATGTCATCTTGATAAAAGCTTCTTCATTACAAATGAACAGTACCACATGCTTAAACGGGAAAATACCCATATACAGCTGTTCTGAAAATAGATTGCTGTTCAAAAAATAGATGCCATGTGCTTTTAGTTAATAACGTCACGTTTGCAACACTTTCAGCAAGATCTGCGTCATATAGAGTCTTTTCGAATAGGTCTCATGTCAGATCATTTAACGACCTTGTGATAGGCTACATGCATGTGTAAGCATCGGGGAGTAATATATATGTGTAGTATTTTTGTATCCACATTTGGAGGGCTTTATCATATGGCAGGGGGAACGTGGGAAGAAGGACACACGTTACCACGAGACTCACTCGTACAACAAATATTTCGATGAAGACGACTACCAAATTAGATGTGATATAATCATGCAGTTTGAATTGAAAATATAATTCTACTCTTACTGTTCTGCCAAGCAAGCTCCTACCACTGTATTGACATTACTGAAGAGACATCTTCCATTTGACTATATCAAGTGGCCCTGATGGGACACGAACTCAGGACCCATGTTGTGATACCAGAAATATATATATATATACAATTAAAAATATGTTTATCAATGATACTTACTTCTGTTTTCTTGGTCTTCAGGACTTTGTTCTGATGCATGAGGCACACTTTCATGTAGTAATCTGAAAAAGAAAAATAGCTGTACACTTTATCTGTCTGAAAAGATCCGCTGTATCTACCTTACATCTTCCAATTCTTGAACAAAATATTACTCAGCAAAATATAAAAGTGAAATAGAAACTAATATATGATATTTACTATGTGCGCTAGGACATTATTAGTTAATGCTGAAATTACACAATATAATCGGAATAAAACGTTATGGACAGTCCCAGGTGTTAACTACCTTGATTTATCACATTCATGAGCAAATTGACGTACAATATTAAGGATTTAAAGAGGCCGTAAATAGTTAAGTGGCCTCGTGCTCCTTGGCAGTCACGAGAGAAAATTCTACGTACATTTAATTATCTATCAAATGAAATAATGAGTTCTGTGGAATCAAGGGCATGAATAATTCTATCATAGTAACAAACGCTTGCATAACAGGTTATTATTGTTGACCCTCACCTATACTAGCCTATCAAGATTACTATACAAACACAAACAGACCGCATTCACCAACCCGCATTTCCTGCTGCTTCCAACAGCACAACACCGACCCTCTACCCTCAAAATAGCCAGCATCACAGCCCAAAGCAAACTTATGAAACTTTTAAAACACTCTCAACAAACATGTTTTATGCTTGCTCTATGTGTCTGGGAATCACCCATTACAAAGACAAAGTGGGCAGGGCGCACTTTCCCCCTCAGATTACACGTATCTCGCAGCGTCTCTCCCACAATACTTCACAAGGCTAAAGCCTCCCAAGTGACGCCGGCGTATGTACCCTAATTGAGGTTTATCGCGGCACTGAAAGCTGAGAAGAGGCGGGGAACACGATGGGGTTTCATGCACGGCCCAGGCTAAGTGCTTCCCAGGTTCCCAGGTTTAAATGTAAAGGCTGCGCGTGACATGGTTTACTGGTGCATAGGTTAAGGTTGTAAAACAACAGTTTGTTAGTATTTGGTAGATGTGCCTTGATAGAACGCATCGCCGGGTATATCAGCATGTGTAGAAATTATGCATGCAAACATTGCAGTCGTGGATTGTATAATTATTATGTTTACTGTATATAGATGTCTATTGTCATAATTTAGGAGTACACGCAAGATGGACAGGTATGAAAATGTCAAATGCTGTCAATGCGTAGCCTACGTGTGTAGCCAGTTTGACATTGAAACGCTTCTTCAAACAGATTGGTAGTTTTACAGCTCTGTCAGAATGCCTTCAGAATGTCTCCATTAACGTATTAGACGGCACATTTTGGTGATGAATCCGGGTGCATTATGTCATTTAGCAGCAAAGGGAATCTGAGTACAGTGCTACAAACGTACATCGTACTCCATGTTAGTCTGTCTACCTTTAGCCCCTAACTTAAACCTTCACGCTATGTGAAAAAGCACCTACTTAGACAGTTGCATGATGTTAACATCACCAGCCATAGATATGGTGGAGTCCGTGGGTCAGAGATGGACATAAGGAAGGTTGCTGATGCTGGTCTTTTTTGGGCAGAAGAAGCTTTATGCGATCTGCGATTTTGTTGCTCGTGGCTTTCATCTTAAATGGCTTTATATCACAAATCGTTGCGGCCTTATATAGAGGATGCTTGTGGCAGAAAATGGAATGATTTTTTCCCACTGTAGACTAGGCTCCCGTAATGTGATTGTCAAGCTGAATTTTCACTTTGAACGCCTCAAAAAGCACTTTTTTAAAATGGCAGCTGTCCCCGAACAATAAAATCATTGAAATATAGGTTATTAGGCACAAAATGGCTTGAGATTGTTGTCCATTTGTATTAACCTACTGGGTAGGCCTACTAGGAATACGCATTTGCACATTAAATCTATTTTCAAATGTCAACCATCTTGTTTCTAAAATGGCCGCCATATACTAGGTCATCTACCCACTAGATAAGCAGTACTTAATGACTGGAGAAAACTACACATATCAATGGCAGATCCAGGTTTTTGATAAAAGGGGGGGGGGGTGCACTTAAGGAAATGGGGGCGGGGGCGCACTTAGCTATTTCATGAAAAACACTATGAAAATGAAGTATTTTGGTGGGAAAAGGGGGGCGCGTGCCCCTGGCGTGCCCCTGGATATGCCTATGCTTATATATTCAGTCTAATGGAATACCAGTAGACCTAGATGTAAATGTGGTAGTTTATAGTGGTGATCCAAGTCTTGGTCTCACGACTATACAATGTACATCAGATCATTGGCACATTTGTCATCAATTAAGATTTGACCAGTTATCACGTGTGAACTGCACCCGGGAAAGCGTTAATCACATTGCGATAAACCATCTCAATGATTCGCACTTAGAACTCCGTCTATCTCTTGGTGTCATTTCCGTGGGTCGAAGTTGAGCTAACTTTTGTGGGGTCATAAAGTTAGAGCTAACGTTTTGTAAGTGTGTGTGTGTGTGTGTGTGTGTGTGTGTGTGTGTGTGTGTGTGTGTGTGTGTGTGTGTGTGTGTGTGTGTGTGTGTGTGTGTGTGTGTGTGTGTGTGTGTGTGGGGGGGTGTATGTGTGTAATTTTTCAAATAATTTGATGTTTGAAACTTTTCTGGTCCTCCCCCTTGGTATAGGTGAAACTTTACTAGTTCTCCCCCTCTCCCTGTTAAATTCATGTAGGCTTAGCAGTGTGTACCGGGCTTTAGGACTAGCACTGTTTACAATCTTTTGTACATGTGAAATCTTGTTCCACGTCGAAATAGATTTGATTCAACTGTGGACAAGGTATTGTCAAAACAATGTTGACTTGTAGGCAATAAAGTAAAATAAAGAAGTTTACTTTCCAAAAAACAAACAAACACCAAAGCAGAAACACGTCAGCCTACAGTGTCACAAAGTGTAACCTTAATCCAGTTAGGGTGACATAAATGTGCCTCTACCTATCCACAACAATCCGCATACAAAATCCTATTGGTTTGAATGCATTTACAGCAGGTGTCATGATGAATAGTAGCTTATAAATAGAAGTACATGTAGTGTGATATTCTATTGCATGTGCTTTCTAAACATCGGCCTATTGGCAATATTTTGATGATTAAAACCCAAACCCACACCCGCTGTATAAGTGGCAATGCAGCCAGCAGTCCGCAAATTTGCAGGTGCAGAAGCGGGGCCCACGGCTGCAGGGCGTTGCGCAGGGCAACCCTACTGAAGTATGAAAAGTTGGGAAGTTCTACTAATAACTGGCGCAGTTATACAGGACAATCTACTCTGGCAATTCCTTTAAGAGGCCTGTGTGCCAGTGACCTATCACTACCAGGGGTTTATGTCACATCTTCCCCAAGTTTTCACTTTACAAGATCGTCCGCTTGTACGGGACTAACTTGTGCAATGAAAACTCACCGCGCAAAATATCCATGTGTTATCCATGCGATGTTCTTATCATGTTGATCATCTCCATCAGTAGCAGCTTCTATAAGTCACACCCGGCGGAATGGACACTCGGGAATGGGCTTCAGCTGAAAAGAAAGAGTAGTGATCCCTATGTCTCGTTTTGAAAGAAAGTAGGAGTAGAAAAACATCTAAAACAAAATCAACACTAACATAGGGGAGTTCCAAACTCACCACATGGAAGTTACCACCATTCAACCATGCCCAGCCACAGACGCTAGTAATGTGATTGCTACTTGTACTGTTTCCTAGAAATGTAAAATTCACTGAACTGAATTCGTGTTCATTAACACTAAGAATACTGTCACTGGCTGAGAAATGCTGAAAAGCATTCGATATCCTGCCTGTATAGTACATCATCCTACACCTGAAACAAGCTGAAAAGCCTGAGCCTTCAACATGACATGCAGGCTGATTTCTCAAGTGGTATGTGGTAAGGTTACGGGGTCCTAATTTTCCCACCCCAGTTCTGACTCGACTTGCTCAACATCGAGTGTTCTATGGCTGACCACCGAGTTACTCGGTTTTGGCGTGGCAAAATCCCCACCCCAGTACTTGCTTGTTCCTCAAAGGACTAAGGTTTCTTGTGGCTGACAGTTGAAATTGACTCTAGTACTCATTGGTCGTTCAATTAATTTCTGAGACACTAGGAGACTGGAGAGATTGTTGCCAGTGTCATTTTTTAATTCCAAATTGGAGTTCCTGACTGACACACGGTGAGCTACAGTCCGGTTTCTCGTACTTGATTAAGGCAGGCACTAACTACGAGCGAACTCCTATGGTACACCTTTCGCGCAATCTACAGCAGTTGTTTTCCCTACTGCAGATTCTCCTTGTGTCTCCGTAGCCTTGCAGAAGTCCATTAATTTCCATTTCGAGTGAATCTTCTTGGCCGGAAGTCTGGTATCCTTGTCACGACACCAACACTGTAAACGTTTACCCCTGACGCCTTTGCAGGCAACCAGTAATAATAGGTATTACACACCTGGACTTCTCGCTGTGTTTGATTACTCCCTAATATTGGGTGGATGTGGCCAAGTTGCATGCCAACGCAAACCCACAGGGCCCGTAGGCGGCTCCTTCACATGTAGGGGACACAGGAAAGGAGACAACTGCCTGGCGATAGCAAGCACAAGCGCGTGTAGCGTGCAGTTTGAAACCGCCTTCTCTGGTGGAAGAGACTACGGCCTAAATACGGACTAAATAACTCTAACCACTCATCTACATCAGGAATGGGCTGACAGGGCGACAGCGGGCCACTCCTCCCTGACGTAATCCATATAGGGGAGGCTGTGTGCAGAATAAGGACCCAAATCCACAGGTGTTGGATTGTGTGCTCTATGTCCGCTCAGCACGGAATCTAAGCTCAAAGTGCCGCTATGCGGCATACTATGCATGGTACTAAAGTGCACCAAAGAATGTCTAATACTATACGGGCCTAAGAAACAACACAGTCCCTCGTTTGTCGACCCTGACTAGTAAGCCAAAGAATAGCTGACTGGAACTGGAGAAAGTGGGTAGATGCATAGTAGGAACCACCAAAACAGCATCAGCTCTTAGTAGATGGGCAGTTCCCTAAACTCTCAGATTACACATTGCTGACAGCAGAAGTATGTATTTTCAAACTGAGGAGAATCCTATGTACAATGAGAACAGAGCTAGCCAATATATAAAGAGAAACCATCGAAGAGGGTTTGGTTCAAGAACTCCTTAGAAGATTCAGTCTTCTCTGTTGACACTGCCGGTAGTTTGCAGAACATTGCAATAAAGCACCGCATACATTGTCTATGAAAAATCTTACTTATTAGGAGTTTGGTGCAGGACCTGGATGTGCCACTTCCAAAAAAAAAAGAAAAAAAAAACTAAACTAGCTCGCCTTCATGGCTGTCTCTGTGAACAAAGCCGACCTTCACTGCCAGTTATCAAAGGAGCTCATTCATCAAGCACCTGTAGACAAGCCAGCTGGTAGCTGGTCATCACAGCAGGTGGATTCCAGTGTACTACAGAAGTGCAAGCGTCAAGACGTTAAGTAGATGTCTCAATGCTGATTACAAACCATGAGGGGTGAGATACACGCAATATACTTCATATCATTCATTGTCAGTCGGACAATATCATAGTTATTACTGCAAGAGACACTGATGTCCTTGTCCATGCAGCAATTAGCACATGCAGCTACAGTAAATGCCCCAAGAATCTGTATGAGGACAGGAACTGCCAATAACAGGAAGTTCATTCTATCAAAGACTTGTCCTCCAATTTGCCAGCTGGTCCAGAAAGAGAATCGCTTGCATTTCATGCATGGTCTGGCGGCCACTCCACGTCCTACATCTCAAGGCATATCAAGGAGACTGCATTCAAAGTTTTCAAAAGACATGATGCACTGTTGGTAGGATATTGTGAATCGGAGGCTACTGCAGTCATGGCAGAAGAGTCGATACGTAGATTCTACAGGGTGTATTCATTTATGGGCAAAGCCAGAGGTTACCTATTGTGAAAGCAAATGGACAAAAGACTTTGCTTCCAACTAGCAGCTCGCTGAGCTTCACTCAAGCTTGATAATAACCAAACAATCATGTTCACTTGGAATCTGGCAGATGTGGCCAAGCCGTTTGCTCCAACCCCTGAAAACTATGGATGAAAGATCAAGTAAGGAATAGCCCTCCTTGTGCCAACGGAAAAAGTATGTGTGCAACAAGAATGAATAGAGTTCATGTCTTGTTCGTGCCAGATGGGTTGTAAGCTAGGTCACTGCAGGCACAGAGAGGTTTAACTAAAATGTACTGTGGAATATATGCAAGTGTTTTGAGAACAGGAACGTAGATTCATGTTTAAATTCAAACTAGATGCTATACTGCCATTGGAATTATTTATTAATCATAGTTCATGTCTCATTGTATTATATATGTATGTGTAATGTAAATGTACATTGTTATTTTGTGTGTGTTTTGCTAACGTTTACATTTGCTCAAGCCTTATATAAATATGTGAGCATTGTGCGCTGAATGTGCTGCCGATGCAAGTATACGAGAACTGATCAAACGCTGATCAATAAATGTGCCAATGACCTGGTGTAAATTGTAAAGTCATGAGAGCCAGACTGGGATCAGGCCTATAAACCACCACATTTACATTTACATTATATATACATGTTTATTTATAGGCTAAGCATTATCTATTACAGTATTGTAATTACTCGTTACATTTATTTGATGAATAAATCATTCCACAATCCACACATATGTTTGGTCGATATAGCCAATTAAATGTAATCCGAAATAACATTTTACATTTTACACAATGCCTTGCACTTTTTTATGGCGGCCATCTTGAGGTGAAGATAGCTGTACCTGATGATAGCTAAAAGATGCTGATTGAAATTAATATTTACTTACTTTTTACCCAACAATCACCAAATTTGTGTCATAATCTGCCTTAAAGCTGATATTTTAGTGATTCTAGTGATTGGTGGCAGCAATTTCGAAAATGCAGTTTGAGCCATTCAAAGTGAAATGTCAGCTTGCCAACCACCAAATATGGATTCAGCACATACTGTTACTTTAGACAAATATGGTTGGCAACTTTCAGTCTGAAATGCCCCAGGGGCCCTGAGTCAAGGTGGTTGATTTTCTGAAAAATCTGACTGTCTAATCCCTTACTTGTTGAGTGAAATTGATATCCTGGAAATTTCACCTGAAACTGGCTAAAATCACACAACACAGGACGATAAATAAGTCCTTATTGTATTATAAGTCCTTATTGTATTCTATTGTATGCTGTGTACAACTTAGAATGAATAATATAAATGTATAATACTGACTGATATTAATGTCAAATGGAAACTTTTTACACTGGCTACTTAATACAACACATCACATAGCGCCACTGTACAGAGATTTACATGTATAGTCGTCCTATTGATCACAAAATGTCGTTTGAGTTTTCTGGCAGGACTTTTGAAAAAAAGCGAAAATCATACTAACAAACCGCATCTGTTAAAAGACTTAAAACCCTGTACAATCAGGATAATCTCATGTATATCAAACCTCTTAGAGGAACGGTTTCTCATACATGAAATTCTATTTGTCAAGCAAAACACTGGTTTTACTTGATCATACTTCCGCAGGAAAGCCAATTCTTTTAAAAATGCGAATCATGTAGGAGGCTATGAATGATTTCAAATTGCTCAAACAGTCACATTCCAGGAATTCTATCTTAGGCATGAAACATGACATGCTATGATAGATTTGTCAGGTCTCGGACCGGCATCTATTTCTGCCAGCCAATTTCTCCGACACAATGAGACCGCAGTCTGACACTATGATTGTGCAAGATGGCAAACACAATGTCAGAAGTGTGGGTAATCAGTGTGCATTTCTTGTTACAAATAGTATGCCATTTTACCTTATATATACCAGTAACTGGTAGTAAGACATAATGATGCAGCAAGACAAGTTCCATGAAAGAGCAAAACTACACGCATCTTCATCTTTCTCTCTCGCATATCTATTATCATAATTAGAGTGAATATACTCATAAATGTTAGCTCTCAGAACACCGGGCTGTTGAAATTGAAAAGTACCAGATTGTGGAAAAGTGACAGGCCATTCATTTTTTATCCTGTTACCCCTAGCTTATATTATTTATCAGAGCTAAAATCACCCAGCACAGGGCCGTATATAAGTCCTTTTTGTATTTAATTGCCTGATATGCTTGAGGTCTGGTCATACTTATGTTGTACTATCCCTCCTACAATCAAATATCTACCGCCTCCCCACCTATAGAGTAGTGACACTGATCTATTCTCCCTTTGCTGACCACTGGTCAATGCACTGACCTGGGGGTGAGTTGGAGCTGAGGTTGAGAAAGTTCTTGCCCTCGAACACGCCGACTGTGAGCCGCTCCAGGTGGTTGTTGTAGCACAGAGACACGTTCACATCGCCCTTCTCATTGGTCGACTGAAAGGAGGCTTGATATGTTAGGATCCCATTGGTTGACTGACGTTAGACTAGGTTTGTGGATGTAATTGGTCGGTTGACACCTGACATGGTATGTTAGAGAGTTTCTCATCGGTCGACTGAGATCATGTTTGGTAAACCCCTTTCACAAAGCGCGTAGGCCGCTACAGTCTTAAGATCTTCGTATGCGTATGAAGCATAATAAAATCATAGTAACGTCGTAACAAAATACAGATCTTGCGTCGAGACCCGTCACAAAGGATTTGTCATATCTACGATAGAGTTATGCTCTTCAGTTGTATAATCGTGGTGATGTCTTGCTCGAGACATAGGATTCTCCTATGTTTGTCCTACGCCAGGATTACGACTGCTAAGACTTTGACATGTTGCAACCAGCCTACAACTGTTCTATGACGTACACGTACCTACGTCGGTTCTATGATACGCCCACGTCAGGGGCATAAGATGCACACGAGAATGTGTTAAATCGTAGATCAAGCATAGGACGGTCATATGATCGGCCTACATCTATCATGGGACGAGCATACAAATTTAACAACACTAAAAAATCATCGTAGAATCGTATGCCAACCTTACAACAGGCTCACTACAGTCTCAGGATCATCTTGGGCGTGATGTACGCTTTCCATCAATCGTAAGTCCGTGCACAACAGGAAGTAAATTTTGAACATGTTCAAAACTCTACGACGGTGTATTACGACGGGTATTTTCAGCGTAGGATGCTCGAAAATCGTATGACGATCACAGGATTTGCGTACGCATTTTCAATATTTTATGTACCTTTGTCTAAAGCGAGGGGCACATTCCACCTTGCGGCGGTGGTCGCCGCAAGGCGTTTGAGGTCTGCGGCGTCTACGGCGTTTTCGCATGCATTGACAAAAGTACAGTTGTGAGCACATACGCACGGGCCCCGTGCGTTAGGAATGCATCGGGATAGGGAGTTTTTTATTGAGGTGGCCGTGAGATCAACTTGCATAGAACGTGCGATGTACTCGAGTGCAACTTACGCTCTACGCACCGTGTGATTACAAAAAGTACGGGATCCGCACGTTCATGGTACAGCGAACGCACGTCCCCAGTACTGTGTCTGTGCCGACAACGTGCGGTTAAATCCTCTGCGTTTCACTGCCTTCGTAAGGTTCTCCATGACGTAGGGTGGTCGTACGGTTAGGCCATGACGCGGCCACTGTACGGCCTGAAAAAAACGTACGTTTGCCGCACTGTACACTCACGGATCGTTACGATTTCTGTGCGTTATTGGTCGTCTGTAGACCCACCTTGCGGTGGAATGTGCCCCTTTGCTTTAAAGCCGTCCTAACTGAGGCTTGCGCGCTTTGTGAAAGGGGTTTTATGATCGTTACGATCGTTAGGATCGTTCTCACTGGTAATTTGAAATGAGGCTTTCTATGGTGGATCCCATTGGTTGACTTAAAGGAGACTTTGTATATTAGGATGGATCTCATTGATTGATTGAAACCAGGCTTGGTATATAAGGGAGGTTTCCATTGGTTGACAGAAACAAGGTTTGGTATTATGATACTGGTACATATAAAATGTTAAACTGCCTATTACTGTCATTGATACCCACCTAATATATAGTCGTGAAAAGTAGAGGAAATGGTTAAAAAGAAAACAGAGTTAAGTAACAAAAATACAAAAAATACGGAAACCATTAAAAGTAATCAAAAGTAACATACGAAAAAGAATAGATACAAATCTACAAAGGCAAAACAAGAAATACAATAACAAAATAACTATAGGCACAATTCAAGGAATGAATACACACCGAAAATCAAACTTCACAAAAAGGAAAAAAAAAGAAAAAAGGTGAACAGAAGTTCATTACTACTAAAAACATGTTCACAATCACCCCCGACCCCTCACCTCGGTGATCTGCCGCTCGAGGTCCCTCCAGATGACGACGCGCTCGTTGGAGTCGTGGTTGTGGTCGCGGAGCGGGTAGAGCGCGTGGCCCACCACGGCGTGGCGCCGGTGCCGGTCCACATCGTACACCGTGACGCGCAGCAGGCGCTCCGAGATCGACTTGTTCGACACCTGCCCGACAGTGAGTGTGTGGTGTTTGTCCTCTTTTTATTATTATTCTTTTTATTATTATTTTTATTTTTTCTGTTTGTTCTTTATTCACCTGGCATGTTTAAGTGATAATGTGTGTGTGTGTGTGTGTGTGTGTGTGTGTGTGTGTGTGTGCGTGCGTGTGTGTGTGTGTGTGCACGTGGCGTGCGTGTGTGTGTGTGTGCACTTGTGTGTGTACGTGTGCGCGTGCGCTATAAATACCGCATCCTTAGTTTGTGGAGCCCCATTTCCCATATACGCATATCTATAGCCTTTATTCCCCACATACAACAAATCTTACTGCTTTTCTGCCACATCCCATCACTTCCCTGAAATACCACATCCCTTTTTCCCCACATCACTCTTTTTTCGATCTTTTTTTCGGTGATTTTTTTTGCGATCTAACATTTGCTATTTTAAGGCACCTAATGTGACTAGACATGAACCTTCTTTGATAATATTCATGGAATGAATAGAAAAACATCTACATCGTGACAAAGAGAGACGCTTTGGGATTGACTTGCTTCACTTCCTGGAGGGCGAAGAGGGGGTAACTAACTATTGAATACAGTGCAACCTTAGCATCAGGGTGTTAACTAACTTTGTATTTGTAAAGATGCACGTATGTCAATATTTCAGTATTGCAATTTAAAGAAAAAGTAATGGATATCCTAGCCCGTACATGCCGTAATTGCAGGGTATTATGAATAAATAGAATGTTAGTAGAAGTGCAAGCTTAAAAAACCCACTACAGATAGACACTGATACTCTTAGCTGTCAAGGCATTACATACATGTATAAGTTGTCAGACTGATTCTACCGCACAACTCCATTCCCCCAGGCACCCAACGTCCACCAGTGATAATCAAGCGAACAAGCCACAGAACATAATAACTGTGCTGGGATCTCCATACATCATCATCTCTGCCACAACAAGTGGACAATGACTGTTTGGCTGCCTCTTTATGGGGTGCCAAAATGAGCTCCAGGTGCATTAGCCACCTTTCGGAGAAGATACAATTAAACTTTGGGAAGAGCCTATGTGACTTCTAGTGTGATACATATTTGATACGCGTTTAAAAGCGATATACACAAAACCATAGGCAGACCCGGAGGTGGGCTCAGGGGGCACGCGCCCCCTATCTGGATCTGCTATTGAAAACTGCGTATAACCCTGAAGTCCCTCACTTGTAGCCCGTGTGGGGTCCTGTTATGATGCTGTTTGGGAGGCTCTGAGGGGGCGGCTGAGTGGGGTGTAACCCGCCATATGGGCCATCAACATGACCATCAAAAGAACATAAAGAACTACAGAAGAAGCGCTTGAAGAGGCTGCCTCATGTGGTCCGGATAGAGAAGTGGTGTTTTAATGCATGTAAGTGATCTAAACAAAAGTTCTTATTAAAAAGACGTTCTCCTCATTATAGAAGTGGACTTAGTTGAACGTTGTCACCAATGCTAGCTTTAGTATTCTGTTTTTTGACTTGTAGAAACATTGCCATTGAGAAAACAGCTGTGTATTGTGATATTAATGTGCCATCACAGCAGGCCTCAGCAGCAATATGTGTGCATCTCTATGTGAAAACATTAGAACGTGAAGCACGTCTATAGGTTGCACCAGGTAATATAAAGGCTCAGCGGTGTGTATGGGGCATTACACTGGGGTGATAAACACGCATAAAAAGCTATTCTTTCATGTGGCTGTTTTATTATTGTATTGTGGACTTGTGCAGATGCTACATCACAGGAGGCGGATGAGTGTTGTTGTAATAATGGCAAGGGTTAGTAGGATACACTTCATCTTTTGTAAAAAAACACAGGCTGCTACTTGTCAAATGCACGCTAACGTCTACCTTGGTCTAGTACGTATAGTATGTGAAGTATGTTGCCCGATTGCCATGCGATTGTGCTATGGCATGGTTAGTCATGGTCAGGATGTTGTTATAAATTGATGGAAGGTTGAGGTTGTGCTTGTTGCGTTTTGGTTTATAACGCTAGAAAATCTTTGAAGAAGCAAACGCTATCCAATGTATTGGTTAAATATTCACACAGAGTATACATTGGACATTTCTGTTGGTATAATTTGCCTATTTCTACTAGCATCGTATCAATTATGCAGTAAAGTATTGGAAGTGGTAAGTAAACATCCTTGAGAAACTTCATATTACTTTGCGAGTTTATAAAATGCTACATATGTACATTATAGTTAAACTTTGATGCCTACCTGGAAGACGAAGCTCTCGTCGAATGTGGGGTTCACCGTCTTCTTCTTGAACTTAGACTGCAGGTAGCGGCGCTCGTCCGGCATCAGGTAGATCCTGCGGAAATAACACACACCATATAGACTCCTGTGTTTGGTTGGCACCACTCTAGCTTTATGTAATGCATGCTATGTTATATGGCCATATGCAGGCTGCACCAGCAACAGAGATTCTTGTAGATGGGGAATCCCAAACTAAGCAATCAGATTGAGGCCTTTAAGTTGGATATCAAGGTCTAAACAATCTATGGACACATATGTTAATCTCTCGAATACATGAACATGTAACCTACTACAATATAGAACAAAATGTTACTTTGTATATTTGAACATGACATAATTGTATTGTAAACAAAAAACATGATAGCATACACATCATTTGCATATAAGTCAAAATAATACAGCCTAGTATTGATTGCTATAAATATTAACAAAAACAAAAAAAAAAAACAAACAAAAAACAACAACAACAACAAACCAATCTGTATATTCTGAAAGCCTATAGCCGGCACACTTGTGCCGACGGTATAAATACGGTGAACCAAATTTAGACCTCTGTCACTCAGTAACTATTAATATCTGTACCATGTACAGGAGCGGCGAGTTGCGGAAGTGTGCCCATTAGTAATGGAGAAGACCTACACGGCACACACCAACCCTGGCGACGGCCGAGAAACCCCAACACCAACCAATTGCTCATGGCAGGCGGATATTCCTTGTCACCTTATTATGGTGCTCATGTGTTGGCCATAACTGGGTCATATTGAGTGACCTGTCAGGGGGTTACTCACCTGTGACATTGATAGCCAAGGCTGTTCAATGCAAAAAGTGTGTAAAGTGAAGTGGTTTGGTTAGTTGATTATAGGCTGACAGATCCAGGTTTTTGAAAAGTGAGCCGTGGGGCAACTAATTGGTCTTATGCCGTTTTGGGTACAGTAGAAAGATCGAGGAGATGCGAAAACACACATACATTGACATTACTTATTTCGACAAAGAGAGTGTACTTTACATAATCTATGGTCACCTGGGTAAGCCAGTGGTATTTATTTTAACACTCTGAACTTTATATCAGTGAATGACTGATGATGAAACCACAAAGGAAGATGTTAATAACTTCCATCTTTAGCTGTATTAAGTATGGGGTACAAACCGGTCACGCAGACATTTTGCCAGTATGGTCTTTTCCGTGTATGTACGGCGTCGCGTACTGGTTTCGTACAGCCTACATACGACCAGGCCCCAGCTTAATAGACCGTATTACTCCATATAAGCTGAAGCTTTGGTTACTGTCTCCATACTGCCTAAAAAGTATATTCACCACATTTTCAACACGCACTTGTACCCATTATTTTTTGGCAGTAGTGAGGCAGTACTGCTAGATGTACCCTAGACTGTACTAATCTTCCGCCGTAGGGGGCAGCACGTGACCGAGCAATAGCCCCGGCAGACCGGCCGCTGACACCGACCATTGTCGTTTGGTGACAGATGACGTAATATGCAGCATACCGCTAACTCGGCGTCTAGACGCCGGACATTGCCAAGGCAGTCACCTCTGTAGGCCAGGGTCTTACATTCCTCATAGTTGAAACCGATAGCGTGGTGGTATTGTTGGGGGGTTTATAAGGGGTCTAGAAATCCCATATCCCTCTTTTTGGTCCTTTTCCCCCTTAATCCTGTTTTTGGCTCTTTTTTCCCTTGTCCCACTAATTGGAAATCCGTTATCCCTCTTATTTGGGCCCTTTTCCCCTTATCTCTCTTTTTTCCCTTATCCCACTTCCTTATACTCCCCCATTGTTAGTGTCTGCAAATTGTTTTATCAAACATGTGCTTTTGTGAGGGCATTATGATTTTTCAAGCATGGAAGGGATCCAAACAAACTAGAGACACAGCAGGTTGGCAAATTAAACACTTGTTTCAATATACATATTACTTATGAATAGATAAATTGCCCGGTTTTCAGGTATGTTTTTCAGGCACAGACATATCTGTTCACCAATATGTCCCCCACCCATGTCCCCACTCTCTGATGTGTAATATAAGTAGAAGGTTAACAATCGTGGGGGTCAGATAAGGCTTTGTTTTATAACCAGCAACTGAATCAACAACAATGCAAATATGCAAACTGTGGTAATAACATGGCGGTGGTTGCAGTTTAATATAACGTTGATGTTAATGGTGGGAGAGGCATACCACTGACATCACACTATCCTCCCCATGGAGTTGGGACAGCTCTGATTGAGGTCTACAGATCATATGGAAATAACCTAGACAGCCTCCTACATATTTACATACTGTAATGCACAGCAAATATTCAGGAATCCGTCTAGAGATGGGGGGTGGGTGGGTGGCTGGGGGGGGGGGTCATCTTACATTCACTTGACTATATTTGTCCCACTGTTTTGGAGTTTTGGAGTCACTTGAAGTCTTCCTTTCTGTTATCATTGGTAGATCCACGTAATTGCAAACATGCGCGTGGGCCTAACATGATTTCAGGGTTTTTACATGCTTAGAAAATCGCATGTAGGAGAGTTGTGGGTGAATGTGTCCACCATTTTCTTCAAAATGTGATACGGATTTCTGATATCACCTTGGTACAGACTTCATTGGATTCTTAACTTGCGGTCCACAGCTTATGAAACTTCCTAGAAGGATCAACCAGCCTACATATATATCAGTCGATCAATTCCACAAAATACGAACATGTAGCCAAAACACCGCCGGTCATCATATATATGAATCATATATCATATACATACCACTTGACAACAGACCAACCAACCGGCAAAAAGTGGTGATGAAGCGAGACCTAAATCGGACAGGTGCTTACGGTCTCAGACCGCCATTTGCTGGCAATTTGATTGACATTTTCCGCGTGACTGCGCCCTGGAGGAAGCAGCGCTTTCTGTGTCGTCTGCCGCCCTTACACGGAGTCACGTGGCATTGTGTCTCATTTTTGCGCACACGTCTGGCTGCCACGAATGTTATTCGAGAACACGCTACTGCAGTGCGATACAATATCAAATACATCGGCAATATTACGATTTGAAGGCACAGTATGAGTGATTTACGAGAACTTAACATTTAGCAATGTCTGAAAGACTGCGACTGTGTATAGATTGGTAAAAAGCATGTCTCGGATTCTAGACTTTGATATGCAAGAGGTAGTGTCTGGCCCCCAGATTGTTCTTGGCCAATCAGCATGGAGGCTGCGATCAGCAAATTGTGGCGAGCGTAAATACCCCACATGACCTTGTTACAGAGTTCCTATTACCGCATATATGTGCCGCATTTTTATCTGTGCATGGCATGGTGACATCCAACAACTCGTGTCTGGTGATGGCAAATCAAACCGTTTTTGCTGCACTTATAATTCTTTGCCCCAAGTAATATCTATCTGTGTGTGTTCGCTAGTGAAAGTGGTCTGTTCTGCTGTATGGTGAACATGTCGTTTGTGCCGGATCGTGTCATGTTTACGATGATATGGTAGGTTTCATGAGCATAACAATATTTTCATCAACTGACTGAGCCGCACAACTACCGAGAATGTGTGACCGTAGCATAAGATGGAATGGACGGTGGCTGCAACTGCCAAGTATGGGGCAGTAATGGGCAATAATGAGGCCACTGTGTGGAACCTGAATGTCTGTCTCATGAGCTTCATGGATGATATGGAGATAATTGGATGCTTGTCCGGTAGAACCTCTCTATTGAGACCATCCCCTCGCAATGGGGGGTAGGGCTATGCTAAAAATGGTCTGATTATAAAAGTGGTCTCCTTACAGATGTGGTTTCATTACAGGGTTGGCCTCTTTACAGAGATTGGCTTGTTGCAGATATGGACTTATAAGACGTGGTCTCATTATGTAGGCGGTCGCATTGCAGAGGTGATCTATATACAGATATGGTCTCATTACTACATGTGTGGTCTCATTTCAGAAGTGGTCTCATTAAAGGGGCTGTAGCACTTCAAACGTGGTCATGATCACGATGAGCTATTTGTAGTTTGAGCACAAAACAAATCCATATAAAACAATAACAGAAAACCTTCATGTGGAATAATACAATAGACTCAGACGAATAATAGTTCAAATGTACGTGAATCAAATAGCAATTACACGGGTTATTGGAATGCTCCAAAAAGTCTCAATAGGCATTCAGTTGGCCTGATTTAAAAGGCCCACTATGAGCAAATACGGATTTTAATCGCGCCAGGAATCACTATAATGTAACTTATACGGCAATACAGAGACATTATTTGGGATCCTAAATTGCCATATTGCTGTCATATGCAGGCAACAAACCAATTTCCCTCCTTGCAGATAAAGGCAAATACAGTAGAACGCCTATATTACTATCACCGCGGTCTGGTTGCAAATGGTCTTAATGGAGGGATGGTCTCTTCAAGGAGCTTCTAAAGCGTGCTATGGTCCCTTAATGGATATTTGGGGCTGGATGAAATGGTCTTATTACACCAGTGGTCTCATTTGGAGGTTCTACGTTATAAGCATTAAACGGGATTAAGTTTTATATGACATGATGTAGTTTACCAGACATTTAAATGGTTTGATTAGGACCAATAGATGGATATCAGTGGCTCACACAAGACCCATTAACCTGCTATTGATCATAATGAGGACCCAGGGAGCTTCTCAATGTCAAGGACACGCAGTCTCAATGCTGGAAACCGCCCCCACAACGGCATGGTATTACTCAGCAAAGCCCCGGTCCTACAGTCACGAATGTTAGAAACAGAAAATTTATTTTTACTACTGCATGAAAGTGTATGGATGCATTGGAGGAAACAAACGTGCTTCTGTATAGAATCAACATGTCTGTAATGAGACAATTTGGCACCCGACTAAGTTTACATTTTGAAGAATGAGTCGGTTAATGTTATCAGGAATGTCTGACTCGTGCATAGCCATAAATATGGCAGGGTATCTATCACCGAATCTATACGTCTGCTATATCATTGGCTTGGTCTGGGCCACGTAGGTCTGACAGCCTTGCTGTTCAAGGTGATAGCAAATGGTGTGATAAACTAACAGGGTGGTCATTGTTGTGCCTTCTAAAAGTAGAGTAGGCACGATGGCGGGAAGGGTAGTCGAGCCGAAGAAACACTGCGGTACATTTGACTTTCTAAATGTTCAAACGATGAGATCTGCATGGATAAAGCAACGATGCCTGATACTCTCGAAAGTAACCAATCTTTCAATACGTCATTTTAGGGGACACGTACAGTTTGGAACTCCCAGTTGCTACACACCAATCTTTGCAGGCAGAATACACGTATCAATGGCAGATCCAGGTTTTAGGAAAAGAGCGAGGGCACATTTAAGGGATTTCATGGGTTTCATATGCGCAATCGATGGCGGACATGCCAAAAACCCTATGAAAATGAAGTATTTTGGTGGGAAAATGGGGGCGCCCCCTGGATCTGCCCATGTGTATCTCCGGTAACGTGGCTCATATACAATTGCAAGCATCTGATTAGGCCAAAAAATCGATCTATTTACCCATATGAGCAAGAAGAAAAGACGGGGGCTCATTAACCCCAATTGGCCCCAGGGGCGGTATGAGGGTGACCACTTGTGGGTGTTCAGACCAGTGGAGTGCTGTCGAGGGGGGCGTTGTACGGAGTCAGTAGGTGACTCACGCATCTAAATGTCCACCAGTGTAGGCGGGGGGGGGTAAGTTGGATTATTGAAACATCTGAAAAGGACCCCGCAAATATGCCAAACCCGACCCATACTCGGTATATCTGTCAGTACCCTACTGAATATTCATGACCGTTTCTGTAAAAGTAAATAAAATAAAAAAGGAATTTTCATTTGTAAGAAAAATGTACACACAGACACAAGTTTTAGGTTTTATTGTACAATGTATAAACATTCAAACAACTCGACCGCCAGCTTCTGACCAGTTTGTAAATAAATCAAAAGTCACATATTTTTTTTTAATTACTTTTTAACATGAAAATACTTTATTTCAATTGACCAAATCCAAAAAGACAACCAAGACGCTGTTTGGGAGGCTCTGCTATACTGTACCAATCTCGTACAAGAGTCTATGCACATGTCTTCAATTTCTTCCTTTGCTGCGGTTCGTCGTCCTCTTCTTCTTCAAAATCTTGATCTCGATCTTGATCTCCATCCGCTGAATCCGTTTCCATGTCTTCCTCTTTACTCGCAGTGATCGGGTGGCCATAATTGTGGTCAGACAAATAGTTGGATGCACCAACAACTGAACCAGCCATCCTGGTCTTTTCTCCATGCATTGTGTCACCGAAAAACGCTCTCTTGTTACCATCTCTGGCATCTGGAACTTCAAACGTTTCCCTTAATGTGGCACCACGCTCAATTGCACGAAGTTTGTGAAGGTGTTCACGATTAACAGGGATAAATTCTTTTACGTCACCAACCTCTTTTTCTTCATTAACATACTCATATGGTATTAGATCTATGGTAGTTCTAATAGTACAAGTTTTCTTCTCCATGTTTGGGTTGTGGAAAGTGTTGTTTCTCAAAGTATTTGTTGTGATATTTTTAAAAGCGGCTTCTTCTTAGAATACCCAGTGATTAGCGTAAAACACAGCGCATTCGACGTATGCTTTAAAACGTCAACCCTCCAAACAATAACGTGCACCGTATTTCACTGAACGTAAGCACATACACGTGCGCAACCTCCAAGCAGAAAAATATAACGTCCTCTTTCAGTGAGACTTACACGAACTAATCCAGCTTGGAGGTTGACACCTCGAAATATCAGTTTAACCAGTCAAAGACTAAATCACATATGCAAAGATTAATAAGTTTGCACCAAAATGCAACACTGTCTATGTTGATTCGACATCTTTAAAGTGTTAATTCAGATGTGTATAATAAAAGACCGCAACTAAATTGTTCTTGTAGCGTGTCAGCTATCTGTTGCATCTGTAATATAGCTGAAATGCTCCCCGCAGACCTTTTAACCTTGGCCCATATAATTAAACCCTCTATGACTCAAGCAGCGAGTAGGCATACGGAGAAGAAAAACAACGCCGTGTGAGGAAAAAGTGAAGTTACGTCAGACTGGCTTGTTACGTGAGCTTTGTTTTTCAGTTTAACCATGTTCACCCTCCGTTAAAAATAGTGATATTACAATGTAAATATTTATATCAATTGAAAAAAAAGAGCACTCAAGATTTTTTTGCTGGAACACCACCCCACTTTTCCCTGGCCCCTTGTACATCCCACCCGGGCATCAGTCATTATCTTCTCAGACATTACCCCCCTCCTCCGGCGCGAACCCGGAGGACTTCATGGGTTTTGTATATGTGAATCCCCCTAAAAAAAAAAAAAAAAAAAAAAAAAAAAAATAAAAAAACACCACACAAAAAAAGCACACGCGAAAAAATAACAACAACATAAACAAACTTTTGGGGGTTGAAAAGGGCGGGGGCGACCCCTGCACCCAACTGGATCCGCCTGTAATACGACATTGTGTTTGCACAATCCACAAATCCTTCTCTTGAATTATGCATCATACAATGACGCATCATGCAAAAGTTATTATGTAAGAGGATGACTGCCGAGCGTACCTTATACTTAGATATGGCATACCTGGTTGTAAGCTGATGAATTGCATCCTTTATTAACACCCTTACTGTCTATCAAAAGATAGTATACATTTGCCCCACAGTCAGTTATTATATAAGTTGTCTCATCCATAAATAGGTTTTACATAAGTGTGCCACAAGAATACGTAGCTATTACCGAATTGGGTGTAGGTGTCCGTATTATCCAGGCTTTTTTTCTTTATAATCTGATAAGTGTGTCAACGAACATTTCATTGACAAAACAGAAACACGCAAAAGCATGTTTTATCATATTTGTATACATAGGAGGCGGGAATCCATGATGGTTCAAAATATGTTGACATGTTAGAAGCTTCCATTGATACGCTCAATAGCGCACACGTCAATTTACAAATTAGGTTTGCAGGTTGTATGTAAGTGTGTAGTTTCAGCCAGTAGTAGTGAAATAAGGCTGATGACCCAGCTAGTCAACGTGGCAGCCATGGCGACTAGCACTGTGACAAACCTACTACACAATACGCCTATAAAATCAGTGAAATCAGTAAAATGAAAAGGTTATATTGTGTGTTATTAGGGAACTACCATTTGTTATACCCTCAAGGGCATTATTGTCGCGCCCCCGCTTAAAAGTTACTTTAAATTATTACTAAATTTAAATTGCATCGAATATTTTACTCCCCAACCCTCACAAAAAAGTAAAGAAAAAAGTAAGAAAAAAAGAAAATGAAAAAAAACAACAAAAACATATAGAAGAGGAAAAGTTGAGATTTTCAGCCTCCCCCCCCACCCCTAAGTTTTCATCATTCCTGGGTACAGATCAATGGTCACCCCCATGGGAATTAAATATGTAAATGCCAAAGGACGGTTATCAGCAATGTCCTTCTGCTATTTGAGCCCATAACATCATATCCTGTGCATATTTACAGGCTCAGTATCCCAAACCCAATAAATTAGCCTTCAGGATGCTGGACGGACGTTATAGAATATTGTAATGACATCCACACTGACCTTCTCTTAATGCTAATTTCAAGATATATCATCACAAGGCAGTAGGCTATTGTAGTAGTCCATGGTCATGAAACTTGTAAATCAACATTGTCTGCCTGCTGGCCAGGTTTTCCAATAACGTGGTGCCAAGAGCTGATTAATAGTAATAGAGAGTGTTGACGGGCAATGCACAACCTATCACCACTTAAATCACCCAGTGAGCAAGTATTTGTTCCCTGTACCAATTACATAGGTGCAGGGGACAAGACATTCATCGACAACGATGAGTCAATCCATCCCATCATCGCCTACAGAGTTCCCGGTACATATAATGGTGCCTATTATGATATACGTATATGTAGTCTGCATTGTCGACATTCAAAGTAATGTTTTGCATCGCTGAGCTTTCATTGTTAACTTAAATGTTCCTTGTTCTATATTCTAAGAAATGTCACAATTGTGATTAATTTTGTTTTTTACCCCATTATATTATTTTATAGATTGTTTTATATTATACAGATTGTTATCATTTCCCTTGTACCCATCTTATCTTTGTCACTTAAGAGTTTGATACGAACCAATCGTTAATCATAGCGACAGAGGCATATATTAAACAACTGGTTATGTAGAAAAAAAAAATATGTGTTACGGTGCCTGAAGCAACGCGTGTTAATGGATAATTTGATGAATGGATTGATATTATCGTAATGATGGATACTCGAGAACTTTTCAAGTGTAAAGTGTGTGTGAGGAATTTCATTTGCCAGAGTCTGATCTGAACAAGCATCTCATATAAACCCACACTCTAGGCAAATATCAGTGTACAATCTGTGCAAAATCATTTAGTTGGAGTGAAAAAATGAAAGTCCACATGAGGACTCACTCTGGTGAGAAACTTTTTCAGTGTATAATGTGTGAAAAATCATTCAGTCAGAAAGGACATTTGAAAATACCTGAGAACTCACACTGGTGAGAAGCCTTATGAGTGTAGTGATTGTGGGAAGTGTTTTAATAGAAATGATCTACTGACCATGCAAAAGAGAATTCACACGGGAGAGAAACCTCATAAGTGTGACGAATGTGGGAAAAGTTTTCATGATCGTAGGAGTTTCACACTGGGGAGAAACTGTATCAATATATAGTGTGTGGGAAAACATTCAGTCAAAGAAGGGCATTGGCCAGCCACACGAGAATCCACACTGGTGAGAAACTGTGCCAATGCACAGTGTGTGAGAAATCATTCAGTTAAAGTTGAAATTTGAAAAGCCATGAGTGCAGTGAATGTGGGAAGTGTTCTTGCCACAGTGAAGACTTGAATAAATATATGAGAATCCACACTGCAGAGAAACCATTTCAGTGTAGCGTGTGTAAGAAATCATTTCATGTAAGTGGAAGTCGGAAAGTCTGAAGTCACACATGAAAAGCCACACTGCGGACAAACCTGATAGTTGTGAAAAGATTGTTCCCCAAGTATCTGATGTAGTGAAAGAAACACAAGCACATACTGGAGAAAAACCGTATGAGTGAGGGACAGACACTGTTGATGATTTGTGAAAAGTTAGTAATCACGTGTGATTATAAGGACCCAGATAGGCTTGTCCGTGATTGCTTTGTTGCTGGCCTCAATGACATCAGATTACAGAAGAAACTACAGTTCATGGACGATCTCACCCTACAGAAAGTTGTGGACTTCGCCAGAAGATGGGAGATGATAGAAAAAAAAAGAAGCAAGGAGTCAAAGGAGGCTGAAGAAATCCGTACAGGAGGACGAGGTCGTGGAGAGAATAAACCTTCATATAGAGGCCGTCTCGACAGGTTCAACAGTCGTGGGAGAGGTCATGGTCACCGTAGAGCTCTACGCGGCAGTCAGTCAGCAACAGCTGGTAGCGGTACTTGTGGCAAATGTGGAGGTGATCGCGATTCTAAAACAAAGTGTCCCGCCAGTGGCAAAGAGTGCAGATATTGTCATGCTTTTGGACACTTTCTGCAGATGTGCAACAAGAGAAAAAAAAACACACCCTAAAGGTGGCGCTGATGAAATTTATGAATTTCAAGAAGAGTTCTCGCAGCATCATGGAGGAAGTGTTAGTGAATTTTGACTTGAAGCCGTTGTAGCAGACAGCTCGAAACCATAGACAAAAACATTGAATATTGAAAATTCACCAGTTACTTTCAAACTAGACACAGGAGCAGACATCAGTGTTTTAAATGAATATACGTATGATTGTTTAAAGAATAAGCCAAAATTGCATTCTGCTAACATCAAATTCAATTCCCCTGGTGGTCCAGTGAATACTCTTGGGAAATTCAGCACAAAACTTAATTAAAATGGTAGAACACTGCAATTTGATATTATTATGGCAGATACTCATAGCAAAAATAATTTGTTACGCCGTGGAGTGTGGAAGCGCTAGGTCTGATTTCACATGATTGTCGTGAAACAAATGAAATTGGACTTGTCAAAACAGCACCCATAGAAATAAAGTTGAGGGCGGGCGCTAAACCTTAGAGTGTGTATTCCGCTCGCAGAGCTCCATTCCCACTTTTGAAAAAAGTAAATGAAGAGCTGTTACACATGGAAAGTGAAGGCATGATTGAGAAAGTGACAGACCCACACTGTCAAACAACTATGGAGCCCGGTCTTCACAGTGGAGGCCTCACATCTTGAATACAGGTATGAAATGAGCGCCGCCATTACAGAGTCTGGTTGATCAAGACTAGCGCTGGAGAACTTTCTGGCAAAAAGTACACGTGTACAGATATCTTCCAGAAAGTTCTCCAGTTTAAAAGACGGCGAGAGTTGTTTCACGATGACTTTATTTTTACAACAAGTTTTTAAGCATCAACCAGTGCTTGACGTTTGAATGCCGTTTCTGCGACACAGCGTTTGCACGAAACTGCAGCTTGAACACACACCGTAAAGCTGTGCACATCAAGAAACCGCACTAGAAGTCTTTGAACTGCTCGATATGTTGGCTTGTATGGTCCCACCAGTGAGTATAGCATATAGTCTTAACCTGACTTGGAGACATACGTCTACTGACTTGATTACATCTCGTTGATGCGTAATACTAATAGGAGAACTTTTAACTGAACATATAAAAACTTGCACTCAAACTTACAAACCCTCTGCTATTCAGCAAGACTGACCCTTACAGGGATGTGCCGGAGATGCTTGTTTGTAAACAGTTCACTGCCAGTTGGAATCAGATTTACATGGAAACAGTTATTAATCTTCATGGAATTTCTCACCCTCAGAACATTCAAAACACACTATTTATAAAATGTGCTGAGGACATTGTGTTGAAATTTAAATTGTTTAAATGACTGTTTTCTCATCAGTAGCTTTGATATGTTCACTTCAAAAGACGTTTTGTTGGATGAAACTACTACTTTCAAAACATTCAGCTGTATTTTTGTTTTTATTCTCAATGTATTGCCTTAGAAAATGAAGAAAAATAAGAAGCAATTAATGTCAAACCTAAGTTATTTCTATGATGTTATAAGCTAGAGCATTGAAGACGATCGAAATGGATAAAAAATTTAAGTGCGATGAATGTGAAAAGAGTTACAGCCACAGCAGCAGTCTCAGTAGACACATAAGACTCATTCACAATGGAGAGAAACCAGTCAAATGTAGTGAATGTGAAAAACATTTTCCGGATGAGACAGACTTAAACAGGCACATGAAAACCCATACTGGGGAAACACCTTACAGATGCAGTGAATGTGGGAAGTGTTTTACTCATAGGAGCAATATGATAAACCACATGAGGATCCACACAGGTGAGAGACCTTATAAGTGTGGTGTATGTGGAATATCGTTTATTTTCCAGAGTGGCTGGATCAGCCACAAGAAAATCCACAATGGGGAGCAAATGAACGAAAGATTTTCAGGAGTGGCTGGATCAGCCACAAGAAATTCCACAATGCAGAGCAAAAGTGCTCAAGATCTTAGATTTGATGATGCAGTTAAAACTTTTTATTATTGAACTGTAAGTTATATGATATTTTAAGATGAAATGTGTGCATTGAAGTTGAAGTCAACAGAGTTGACAATCAAGTACAATTTCAGGATGCAGGATGATAGATGCACAGTGTCATGTTGTTATGGATAATAATAACATTGTTAAAGATGAGTGTGGAGTTTTTAAAATGTATTTTTCACCCCAAATAGTGTGGTGGGGGTTGATCCTGTCAATGGAGCTAAGTTATGAGTCTGGTGAGATTTTTACAGTGCTTCACAAGCCAGGATGTTAAGATCTTAGATTTGATGATTGCAGTTAAAACTTTTAATTATTGAACTGTAAGTTATATGATGTGTTCATATTTGAATATGAAATGTGTGCATTGAAGTTGAAGTGACTAGTCAACAGAGTTGATAATCAAGTACAGTTTCAGGATGCAGGATATCGCGTTGGACGCTTAGATGGCGTAAGGAGACCAATGATTTATTGATAGATGCACAGTGTCATGTCGTTATGGATAATAATAACATTGTTAAAGATGAGTGTGGAGTTTTTAAAATGTATTTTTCATCCCAAATAGTGTGGTGGGGGTTGATCCTGTCAAATGAGCTAAGTTATGAGTCTGGTGAGATTTTTACAGTGCTTCACAAGCCAGGATGTTAAGATCTTAGATTTGATGATTGCAGTTAAAACTTTTAATTATTGAACTGTAAGTTATATGATGTGTTCATATTTGAATATGAAATGTGTGCATTGAAGTTGAAGTGACTAGTCAACAGAGTTGACAATCAAGTACAGTTTCAGGATGCAGGATATCGCGTTGGACGCTTAGATGGCGTCAGGAGACCAATGATTTATTGATAGATGCACAGTGTCAGTTGTTATGGATAATAATAACATTGTTAAAGATGAGTGTGAAGTTTTTAAAATGTATTCTTCACCCCAAATATTGTGGTGGGGGCTGATCCTGTCAATGGAGCTAAGTTAAGAGTCTGGTGAGATTTTTACAGTGCTTCACAAGCCAGGATGTTAAGATCTTAGATATGATGATTGCAGTTAAAACTTTTAATTATTGAACTGTAAGTTATATGATGTGTTCATATTTGAATATGAAATGTGTGCATTGAAGTTGAAGTGACTAGTCAACAGAGTTGACAATCAAGCAGGATGTCGCGTTGGACGCTTATCTGGCATCAGGAGACCAATGATTTATTGATAGATGCACAGTGTCATGTCGTTATGGATAATAATAACATTGTTAAAGATGAGTGTGGAGTTTTTAAAACATATTTTCACCCCAAATAGTGTGGTGGGGGCTGATCCTGTCAATAGGGCTAAGTTAGGAGTCTGGTAAGATTTTTACAGTGCTTCACAAGCCAGGATATTAAGATCCAGGATATTAAGATCTTAGATTTTAAGTATTAGAACCAATTTTGTCTACCAATGCTGTCTAGCATGGAATATATTTTTGTAATTATGATTGCAGTTAAAACTTTTAATTATTGAACTGTAAGTTATATGATGTGTTCATATTTGAATATGAAATGTGTGCGTTAAACTCAAAGTCAACAGAGTTGACAATCAAGTACAATTTCAGGATGCAGTATGCCGAGTTGGATGCTTAGATGGCGTCAGGAGACCAATGATTTATTGATAGATGCACAGTGTCATGTCATTATGGATAATAATAACATTGTTAAAGATGAGTGTGGAGTTTTTAAAATGTATTTTTCACCCCAAATAGTGTGGTGGGGGTTGATCCTTTCAATGGAGCTAAGTTATTGAATTTGATGATTGCAGTTAAAACTTTTAATTAGTTATATGATGTGTTCATATTTTATGAAATGTGTGCATTGAACCAACTAGTCAACAGAGTTGCCAGGATATATCGCGTTGGAAGATTTATTGATAAGGTATGGATAGATCTTAGATATTTTTGATAGATGCACAATTATGATTGCAGTTAAAACTTTTAATTATTGAACAAGCCAGGATGTTAAGTTATATGATGTGTTCATATTTGAATATGAAATGTGTGCATTGAAGTTGAAGTGACTAGTCAACAGAGTTGACAATCAAGTACAGTTTCAGGATGCAGGATATCGCGTTGGACGCTTAGATGGCGTAAGGAGACCAATGATTTATTGATAGATGCACAGTGTCAGTTGTTATGGATAATAATAACATTGTTAAAGATGAGTGTGGAGTTTTTAAAACGTATTTTCACCCCGAATAGTGTGGTGGGGGTTGATCCTGTCAATAGGGCTAAGTTAGGAGTCTGGTGAGATTTTTACAGTGCTTCACAAGCCAGGATATTAAGATCCAGGATATTAAGATCTTAGATTTTAAAGATTAGAACCAATTTTGTCTCTCAATGCTGTCCAGCATGGAATATATTTTTGTAATTATGATTGCAGTTAAAACTTTTAATTATTGAACTGTAAGTTATATGATGTGTTCATATTTGAATATGAAATGTGTGCATTGAAGTTGAAGTCAACAGAGTTGACAATCAAGTACAATTTCATTTTTAAGCCTATTATGTAACGATGTAATGCGAGCGCTGAATATGTCAGTGATAAATTTTAGGCTAAATTTTAAGCCTAATATGTAGCTATGTAATGCTAGCATTAAAGATCTTGGTGAAAAATTATTAGGTTGCATTCTGATCAATGATTAATCAAGGGTATTCGTAAATTTTTAATTTGAATTCATTGAAGGTAACCTTATTTCTTGAGACACTTTGTAAAATGATGTTATCGAGGTTCGAAGGTTCCTTTTATAAATATTTGGACAAATTTACTGTTTTACACCCAAAATGGTGTATAGTTGTTAGATATATGTAAGCAAAGTTGTCATTTGATTTACATAGAGGATTTTGTTTTCAATAATTGTAAATACTGGTAATATTTACACGGATGATGTAAAATAATTTTATATGTTCATATGAATTTTGTTTTCCTGAAGAGCCTTTTGTCTTCTGATTATATTTTATAATTATTTTCATTCATTTGATTCCTAGATAATTTAAATTCACAATGCACTGATAATAATATAAATGTACTTATCTCATGTGACTCACCATATTTATTACATTGCTAGTTTGTTGAATTGAATGAAACTTTACTTATGTGAATCTAGCAACAATATGCCCCCCGCACATGTTAAGTCAGTGTGTATGCATAAATGTTTATGAGTTCCATTGCTTTTTATAAATAAAAGATTTCCTTTTGTAAAAAAAAAAAAAAAAAAAAAAAAATCATTGCAGCAAATGTGCCAAGAGTTTTGCTCACAATCACCAGTTGAGAGAACACATGAATACTCACATCGAGGAGAAACCACATGTTTGATTTTTGTAAAATATTTGTAAATTGTAAGTGTCCTGTTGTGTTATGAAAGATATATGTTTAAAAAGAGTATATGATATACACATCACATGTAGTACACACTGCACTTGGGGCTTCTGTTATAGTCTACTGTTTTTCACTGAGACATTCTTATGAAAAATATCATAAACCATACACACAGCAAACACCCACCTAATGGCAGATCCAGGTTTTCAGGAAGGGGGGCATCACTTAAGGGATGTCATGAGTTTTGTATGAGCGATCAATGGCGGACGTGTAAAAAACCCGTATGAAAATGAAGTATTTTGGTGGGAAAAAGTGGGGGGGGGGAGGGGGGGTGGCTGCCTGCGCCCCCTGGATCTGCCTATGCCTGCCTGACAAACAGATCACACGGATTGGTGGTGGACAAGCTTCGACTTAACAGGTTCCTCTCTTGATCATTAACAGTGTATGCCATGTGTCATTCGTCATTCTTGACAACATACCCAGCAAAACCACATGCACGCGCGCACGTACACACACAAACACGCATGCACACACGCATGCGAGCACACACACAACACACACACACACACACACACACAGACACACACACGCACACCCACGGACACGACGGTACAAACACACATGCGGACACACATGCGCACAGCAAACACCCACCTGACAAAGGGGTCGCACTGGTTGGTGGACGACAGGCTGCGGCTGGGCAGGTTGCGCGCCTTGATCACGGTCACCAGCAGCTTCTCCGTCTCGCGTTCGTACTCCACCGAGAACCACACGCGCCCCAGGTGGTTCGGCGGCAAGTCGTACGCGTCGTCAGCGGAGCTGTGGCCGCGGTACAGAGATGGGTCGATGGTCCCCAGCGAATAGGCACCTGGAACGGAGAGAGACAGAGGGTCAGTGTCGAATAACGCGGAGGATTTTTTTCAAGTTGGTATGGGACGAACCATGGCTGGTTTGGTGGGGGTTGTA
Organism: Streblospio benedicti; assembly: GCA_019095985.1. Classification (NCBI taxonomy): domain Eukaryota; kingdom Metazoa; phylum Annelida; class Polychaeta; order Spionida; family Spionidae; genus Streblospio; species Streblospio benedicti. The sequence goes on along the minus strand of CM032660.1, from coordinate 60,384,509 downwards.
TCATGGGCCCCAGCATCATGGGAGTTGTCGGTGATATGTATACTACACTCATTTACAAAAACTATACCATACACATTACTACTATTATATAATAGTAGTAATGTGTATGGTATATATAGTAGTAATGTGTATGGTATAGTGGTTGTAAATCATAGTCGTATACATACTACACAAACCCTCCCATGATGCAGGGGCCCATGGGTTTGTATAGTGCACTGTTTGCACGGGGTGCAAGGAGCGAACGCAGGGTTGGCACCTAGAAAAGATAGAGTGAAGAAAATACTATGAAGAGGAGGATCTCTTAGAGTTGGTATAGAGATCCTCACCTGAAACCAGTGTCTCATAGCAAATGTGGCTATCTATTATTTGAATATGACAAAGAAAGATATGAAAATAACTCATATGCACTTAGTTTGGACACTCATGTGATGCAGAGACGGTGACCATTGTGAACCAGGGGAAATCTACTGAGTTTTCTTTCACAGAGAATGTGTGAGTGCAATAAGTGCACAGATGGTTTGGGAATATGTTGTTTGCTTTATCGGGGTAACTCTGACTACCATATGACGTCCTCCAACGAAAAAACGCTAAAGCCTGTCTCATGGTCTTCTTATTCAGACATTATGCTCTGAACGTTCACAGTCCACAATGTACACACTGGGTACCTTTTTCTTTATTTTGTTTGTAACAATTTTTTTTCAACACATTTCCAGTTTACAAATAACATTACGCATAGCTACATCTACATCTAACAATGTACCAAATCAAGCCATTTCTATTTAGAAAAAAAGGGGGAGCGTCTGAAGAAAGTAGAGAATCTGGCCATAAATTAGTAGCAAACTGAAAGCATTACAGGATAAATTGCGCCATTATGTACAATCGTCTCCTATTGCCTGAACAATAACTTTCTCCTGGCATGCAAAGTGTGCATGAGCCAGCCATTTGTAGGACAAGTACATGGGAACGAAATATGCTGACTGCATCTGTTGCTGCTTATTAATGAACGTATACAGACACCAAGCAACTTGTAATGGTCATAAATATAAGCCGGCGGCACACTATTGGAAGGACGATTTCCAGCATTCATGAACAGCCAGTGATTCCAGACTCCGATGATCCAATCCAAGACCAAACAGTTGAATGCTGCTCCCGTAGATGCACTTTTTAAGATCACACAGGGAAGTACTGTAAAACTAGAATATTGCATGGCTATTGAACTTTGCGATTTTCATCCATAAATTGTTTTGTGACTATTTAATTTTGCTATATTGGTCCATCCTGTACCTACTTTACATAGGTTATTAATGTTTGGTGACTATTTAAGTTTAAGCTTTTGCACCTACCCACGAAATTCGTGAATTAAATTGTGTGCAAACATCTCTAGTTTTACAATACCTTCAAGTGTACTCACTACATAGATGGTCTTATTTTGAAGGTTTGCAATGGTCTCTTTTCCATTTGGATTGGGACCTTGAACATTTATATAATTATGGCTATTTTCCTCTTAATAGAGCTGATATTCATATTAAAGACTCCTGAATTATACCCTGTTGCATCCGCAGTTGTGGTCACAATGGTGTGCAGCCGGCTTTGAACACCCCAGTCATATAATATATCATATGGGTTAATGAAAGCTGCGCTTCCCAGTCCTTATCACTTAATTAATGATAAGCGACCGGTTATATGGGTCATGTTTTACCCCTACGCCTATTATTGGATAAACAGAATCCAATCAAATTGAGGTGGTCGTAAATTTCAGATTAGTTAATCATAAATATAAATAGGTCAATGATGGCCGAATTTCCGGCACTTCTCAATTAATAAGCTGATCGTTACTATGCGTGAATGATATGTGGCAAAGATTGGAAGTATGATTGCTCACTGCTGATATCAGTTGATACAGACTTCTGTTCATTAGTAATAATTACTAATAGCAATGATCCAGGTCCTTTTTTTACATTATTTTTGCACACAACTATGATGTAGTTTAAAATGCATTCGCATTTGCCAATATAGGGTCTGAATCATATTGTGTTTGATATTTACATACTAAATTTTCAATGGCGATTTGGTTTGTCTCTCTGTATAGATACATATGCAATGATGCAGTTCTGTGCCAGTAGCACAGTCATTAGAGCAGAAAAGTCATATCACAGCTGCATACGACTCATTGCCGTCTGTTTGAACATCTGTGTAATGATGTCATTCATCTACTCAAAATACAGCTCTGCGTCCATGTTTTCTCTGTAAATAGCCATTAGACGGATGTGCTGTGTCTTTCTTGACTCGGCTAACAAAGACAGCATCAATGTTTCTTTCAATACAATGCTGTAGCTGTTGATATGTTGATATTTGTTGACATGTGTCTCCTAAAGCTAGTGTCCCCAATATTGAATCTTGTCGTGTGTGCGTTTTTCATCTTTAATGGGCACATTTTTTTTTTCGTCACATGAGTTCTTAAAAGGTAGTCAGAGTTATTTTTTTCGCCCATAGCATTACCACCCAGAGAAAAAGCACCTAAGAAATAACATTCGTGACTGTCAGACTGGGGCTTGAACAGGAGACTATCACGCTCAATCTGCATGTTACCACTTAGCAAGGATTTATGCTCCATATGATCCAATTGACCTACATGTGGCAACCATTTATGCGGGGATTAACCAAAGCAGGAAGAACAGCCAAGCTGAGAGATACAAGTGTCACACTGTCCCGTCTGTCGAAGATGACAGAATCGGGATTTTGTGGGTCGAGTTACACATGCATTCGACTTATCCATGTTTGATATACATGGTTTACAGTGTATCACCACTTCGGTAGTGTGCGGATGTAAAATTACAGTCATTTAGTTGGTGCATGTCTTATTTAGTAGTTCACCGATACACAGGTTTAATGTCTGCCGTATACTTTCGAGGTTATTCACTCACTGGGAACCATTTATATCAAACATGGATACGTGGAATGCATGTGTAACTCGATCAAAGAGCCTCTCTCCCTTAAAATTACAATACGTCTTTAATCACTATCTCACTAACTCGAAATTTCCGATAACTCAAGTTCTTCTATTTGCTCCCCCCAACTTGACATAAACTGGTCAATAAAGGAGTTTCATATTTTATCCAAAATGAAACCTGCACTCTCTGCCAATTACCTCTGACTCGCATATTTCTGCATGATGAATCCGGCCCTCGCAGTACAATGAATGTATTGTCTGCTGTCCATTAGTCGTTAGATGCTATATCTCATTTGGCTCATCAGCCCCATAGATGAAATGTAGACTTGCTGCAGGTCTCCGTTGCCATATCTAGACACGCCCCTCTAGCCTTTCCAACAGCAAATTCCGGTGTCCATACGCCAAGGATGGGGTCAATTCTGTCTTGTCAATTTAAACTCCAATTCCAATTCCCGATCCCCCTAAAGGTTCAATTCCAATTCCGATTCCGTACTAGTAAAAGTAGGTAAGATGAATTTATGTAAGGTTTAGTGGCCATCTTTTAAAATGAGCATATTAAAAATAATGAACATCAATGATAACTTATAAACCTATTGCAAAAATATATATAAATAAAAGAACATGGTTTAGAAATGATTTTTAGCAATCCTTTGCGCTCGTTCATATTCCATAAATGCATGGAAACAATAATATTTTATTTTATAAATTTCTATTGTCTTAATTTTGACCTGTCACTTCAATTGAAGTTCACATACTTAACAAAGGAAACAACTCACCACTGGTCAGTACTTTACTTCAATACCAAAATCAAAAACTCTGTATTGCTTTGATGTGCGGCTGAGTTGGCTATTAGACCTACATTCAATATCAAGTTGAAATGAAAATGAATCAAAGAATAATTGAAGTGGAAATGGAATCGACATGGAATTGAAGTGGAATGGACGAGATTAAGCTCAATTCCAATTCTAATTCCATTTTTCTTTCAGATGTTCAATTCCAATTCCAATTCCGGAATTGGAATAAGAATTTGAATTGAATTCCACAATTGTATTGGAATTGACCCCATCCCTGCGGCATGCACTTGACGAGAGGTCAATGATTTCATTTTTAAGTTATTGTTGAACTTTATGCATACCAATTTTTGGAAAAGTGTCCCCATTGCAGTGATCACTAAACGTCGTCCTCAATCGGTGTATTTCTTATTCTCATGGCAAATGTTTACTCTACATTTACGACTGTGCATCACGTGTAAATGCACCAGCTGGTGCTCCCCACAACCTTCCATGACATCAACCTCATCACGTGAAAGACACAGAGAGCCAGGGCCACAAGGCCTGCTCTAACCAACCTCAAGCATCTGCCTTCCACGTGATTGCAAATGGCATTACAGCAAAACCCCTCTAATAGGTAGACCAATGGGTGAAGTGGATATTGTCTTAGTTAGTGAGGTATCACATCAGTAACAGTTAGTGAGAAATCACTTCAGTTACATATTTTCGCTAATAATTAAATAAGGAAGTGGATAGAAGGATAGAGACTAATATAGTCGAGTCTCCATTGGTGAAGTTGCTACTGTAGATAACCATGCTTTCCCCACATTAAATCCCCAATGCCAATTGCCTGCAATGTTTATTCTCCACTGAGGAGACATTGCTTACAAAACATGTTGTTTGTGTTGACGTTCTGGCGGGAAGAGGCTCAACTCTGACATCAGAATGGTTTGTGTTTGTTAACATGTCCCATGACCTTTGCCTGTTTCGGACAAAGGAATCACTGACAAATTACAACCCTTCCCCAAGTCCCTAATGAAGATGCCATTACCATGGAGCTTCTGGCATCATACTGGTTAGCTTTGGTGTGTGTGTTTTTGTATACACACAACCAACTTTGTAATAATACTCCAGGTGTTTGGCATCCTGCTCGCCTTTCTCAACTCCTTGAGGAGCGTACAGCACATCTTATCACAACTGTTGCATAAACGTGTGAATCGCTCACATTAGATCTCATCCATCAGATAATTGTACCTATTTTCTGGGTAGGTACAAAGATATTCAATGTGTAGGTGCCAAGAAACTGTGTATTATGAAAGCGCCTAATCATATATTTAAGGTACATGTATGTGGTGTTACCAGTTAGGAGTGAGTCTGCTCAATACCCACCACAAGCCCTGACCAGGGATCGAACCAATGACCTTCAGGCCACTACACCCCATGCACATGTATGTCTGCAAGTTATGTCCTGCATAGCAAACCCCAGTCATATAATGGAAAAAATTACTTGAACATATCCATATCTGAGTGAAGTATTGATTACGCTGAGGGCTCATGATGACCACAGCTGGCCCTGCAGGTGACCTGTGGTCACCTATAGCACACTATCCACGTCTGTCCAGCACACGCGCAAGAGCAGTTTCTTTTTAATTATTTTTCTACAAGAAAATTTATTTCAAATGATAGATATAAAACACTATGCATAAAATAAAAATTGTGGCTACATAGTAAAGTTACAAGTCAAGTATTTGTACATTTCGTTTGAAAGCCTTTAATTAATTGGTTCAGAAGAATTACTTTACATATTGCTTGTCACATATCTTAATGCTACCGATCATATTAATAAGAAGGTAAAAATGATGAAACTTATCTCCTCTGAGACACTGCCATTCAACACATCAAGTAATCCTTGAATGAGTTCATCGTGTTGGTAATTAAGTAGATATATTATTTTCATCTTTCACAACACAAAATAATTTATAAATGTTTGACAGTTTCGTCTGCTACTGCAGACATTTTCAAAAACACTACTGCGCATGTCAGATCATTGTTTACGGCCGCCGTCCCCGCCTACGAACATGAGATGAGGGGGCCCACCAGCTTGCGAGAGTCTACGACCCAGTGCTTGCCACAGGTGGGGACGGCATTTTGCATGAGGTGTGATACCTTTATTTTAAAAAAAATCAATTAACATTTTAGTGATTTAGTACAATGCATCACCCATTAATACAGAGAGCAGTGAGTATTTTCGAACTATGTATTAAGTCCGATAATCACCTTGGATTTTGCATTCTTTGAAATAAGACCCTCCAGAATCTAACCTCGGGCCTACGGTCCTCGGTCAGATTCTGGAGGGTCTTATTTCAAAGAATGCAAAATCCAAGGTGATTATCTAACACATAACATTGATGCAGTTGGACAATGACAAGAAGATCTCTGTATTCTCAGTCCCCAAGTGATCATCACTGTAGCACAAAAGCAGATAACAATGAAACCCCATACCGTGGACACATCCGATGCAAGACCATTGTTCATTGTACAGCTACAATTACGTAAAGTGTTTTAATCATATACACATCTAAAAAAATAGTGAAATCATAACAATCAATAGCTATGCCCCCCCTACATTAGTGTCTATTCATAGCGCGATAAACAATAGATTTAAGGCTCTCCATCAATATAATCTTTTGGGCTGGCCTCAAGTGGTAGAAAAGTGATCTATTAATGGCTGTTGTCATGGGTATCTTCGTGGAGGCTTGGAGCAAGTGAGAAGTCTTTGTAAAGAGGTGACATCATCGTAGGGGCCGCCCCAGTCAGGGGTTCTCCCGTATATGTATTTTAAGACCCATTAGTGCCTGCTGTTCACGTTTCCACCATTAGGGGCGTTTGTTTACACGGGTTGACATTTGAGCTCTCTCAAGTCCCAACATGGGGTCAAAATAAAGCGCCATGTCCATGTGTCCCTGTCTATCACATCTGCTTCTGCTAACATTTTGTTATGGTAACGTATACAATTTTGATCGGATCGCTGATCTATTTCTATTCGAGCCAGAAGCTGTAAATATTCATAGGCAGATCCAGGTTTTTGGAAAGGGGGGGGGGCGCACTTAAGGATTTCATAAAAAATCCTACAAAAATGAAGTATTTTGGTCGGAAAAGGGTGGGGGGCACCCCCGCGCCCACCCCCTGGATCTGCCTATGATCTTTATCATTAGCTCAAGAAACCTGTGCGGCAGAATTTCACTGCAGGTTTAACCACATGCAAAATGCGTTGTAGCAATCGGCACGAATTCTTTGCACGCCGTACGGCACGTCGCTAAGGGTTTTGTCCCTAAAGCGGGCGTGTTTCCCCTTGTAGAGGCCTCGGCTCACCGAGCCCCTCATCCGGGCCCGGGTTTTAAATGACAGCCGCCAACATTAGGCCTTCAGCCATCACAACACAGCAGAGAAGTCCCCATACAGTAATGCCAACTAAAAATCACCTGTATAGAGGCCATCTTTACAAATTCTTTTCACAGTCTCAAGCTTTCATGTAGAGAGAGAGAGAGCAGCAAACCCCAAAAAAGAGAACACCGATTCACGTAAATCCATTGGAGGCCGCACATCCCGGGGGTCTTATCAGAAAGGCTCGACTGTATTTTCATGAGTGTGTGGAACCCTTCTTGGGTTTGTTTGTGAGTGTCCTTTATAAGAAGTGTTTTGGATGTTGTTGTTTTCTTGGTTAAGAGGATGAGATGCTGTAGTAAAAAAACAACATCCAAGAAGAAATAAAATAAATCATGTGAAAAGTAGTGTACATTGCAGAAATTGAAAAGTTGTGTATGCTATATTACGATGCTGTGTAACCCATAGGCAGATCCAGGGGGGGGCGGGCGCCCCACCTTTTCCCACCAAAATACTTCATTTTCATATGGTTTTTCATGAAATCGCTAAGTGCGCCCCCCCCCCCTTTTCCTCAAGTGCGCATCTCCCTTTTTTAAAAACCTGGATCTGCCTATGGTAACCCGCTGTTACCCTCTTTCCTGCACACAAAAATGCACACCAAATCTCATTTCACTTGAGTTTACACGCAAACTTGTGTGTCATTATATGAAACGTTTGATGCGAAATAACTCTTGATAATGCAAAGAGAAGGCAGGAACTTCGTGCACAAGATTAAAGGCGGGCACAAGTAACGCAATTTAGCCATCCTTATAAAAGTTCTATTTTCGGTATGCTGGCTAGATGCGTCGCCATCATAAATTCAATTAAGCAGCGGTTAGGCTGACCTGGTCACAGACTTCAAGCACAGCTGGTTCAAGAGGTTGTCGCAAAGAAACTCGCATCTTCTTGGTAATGAATGAGGATTAAGCTCTAGACGACCGGGTGTATATGCAGTGATTAGGCTGCGATGGACATTTTTTCTTCATATGTTCTTCCAACAGACACGAATAGGGCTTGGCAACACTACCGCAATTGCCAAATCATGCTCACAAGTACTAGTAAGAAGGATAATTTTACGCCACAGTCAAGTGAATTTACAGGATACTGCTGCATTTATCAACATGATTGATTAAAGGCTGACAGACGGACAACTTGTTAGAACACATATTCTTTTTGCCAGTTTTCTTCTAAGTTTGCCAACACTAATATCATGATTCTAACAAACTCCAACATTCTAGTCATGAACTTGCACTGCGTGTCTCAATTCTGACTCGGGCGAGATTTTGTCAATATGAAATTCCTGGGTACTTTGTCTTTACAATGGAGCA
>CM032660.1:60248888-60375938 GCA_019095985.1 Streblospio benedicti | reverse complement strand
TTAAATGCAAGCATTAACAATTATCACAGAGATTTGAGGCAGGGGATGGAAGGTTTGAGGGGGACAACCAAGTATTTTAGAGGAAGATATGGAAAGAACCCGGCTATTTTCACTGTCTCATAACTACATGACAGTCCTTAATACTCATGACTGCTGTCTTGCGTGGATATGTAAATGTAAATGTGGTGGTTCATAGTCCTGATCCATGTCTTGCTCTCACGACTTTACAATTCACACAAGGTCATTGGCCCACTTATAATAATAATCAATTAATTAATTGGTCAATCAATCAATTAATCAATTAATCAATTGACCATTTCTCAAATGCTTGCATCGGCAGCACATTCAGCACATTCAGTACATTCAACGCACAATGCTAATTACTCACACAATCACTCACTCACTCTTTCAACCCAGTGGCCTGTACCTAATTAACGTGTAGGTGCCATGAAGCAGTGTACAACTCCTTTAGGGTTGAGTTTGCTCAACACCTACTACCAGACCCGACCGGGAATCGAACCCACCACCTTCTGGTCACGAGTCAATCTCCCTATCCACTCGGCCACAGATGCACACATAATCACATAATTACTGTTCTAATTGAGAAATAACGCTGTAATAGAAATAGCTTAGCTACACTTGTGGGTGCCAACATGGACCTTGTAAGTTGTTCCCAACATTATTCAATGCAAACGTCTATCTATACACAACATGAACTATACATATATAAAACGAGCATTGTACAATCACGTACAAACCAGGCCGCCCATGCTTTACCAACTGACTTTGAGAAAAACCCAAACTCTCCTGTGTAAACCACAATACAGACTTTTCATTCACTTTTGTAGTCTTGACTGACGCTAAGGCGGCATAAGCCAGACGTCCTGATGCACCAATGCCCGCGCGACAGACTTTTTGGTCAGATTAAGCTGATTGTCTGTGACCGAGATTCGCTCACTTCGCCTTTGACTTACTTCTGCCACGTGGCGATGGCTTGATTAAACAGTGGTTTTGGACACTCTGTTGCCTCGATGAGGACATTCAACTTTTCACAGTGTGATATCCACTATTCTCACACACCTAGCAGTTTTTTCTTCGATGAATGAGATGAGATTTTAGCTCGTTTGTGAATCGCTACACACGTGATATTTGCTTATCTCACACCCGAACCCATGTGATAAACCTTAACTCTTGGTTCCTAATCATTAGGTCAAAACTGCACACCGATAATACTGGACTGTTATACAGACTACACGCAGTCCCCTTTGATTTTTTCACATATACCTCTTGTGATAAATGGCTCCATCCCCTCTTGTAATAGGAAGTGTGCAGTTAATGAACGGGGGTAGCCTTTAGGTATATTACAAAACGATAGTGAAGACTAGGAAAGTTGGGAAGTGACAAGATAAATTATATCTGCAAGCAAGTGGGGTATGGGTGTGGGGTGTGGGTGTGTGTGAGTGGGGGTGGGAGGTGGGGGTTTCAGTCGACCGTCACCAGCCGCTTCATCCGACTTCCTACCCTTTCATAAGATTATTCAGGAATGTCTTTTGCGTTGAACTGTTGTGCACTAACTTCAAACTGAAACCGGGCGCCCTTTACAAAAAGCTACCTAATAAGCACAGGCAGACGCAACCATGAATACCACAGTCTGAAAGTTTTTTTGTCCTACTTTAATAACGACAACAGAGATTATAAAACTCATCCACACCCGAAGTAAGACATAGCCTCTCTATTAAGACAAACCTGGGGACTAACCTCGAGTGGTCTCAATGGAGAGGTGGTCTTTTATGGAGGTATTTGTTGGTCTCTTCACTCAGGCTCGGGGTCTCGAGGAGTGGTCCTATTACAGAAGTTGTCTCAATAGAGAGGTGGCCTCCCCAATGGAGGTTGCACTGTGCTATCTGTATTATTGCTCACCACACCGGCCGACTCAACTTTCGTGCTGTGTATATTTGTATGGGCTGATGTCGTCTAGACAACTTCCTCCAAGTTCACATCACCATGGTGCAATTACTACGCACTTCGCATATGGTTTAATTGTGGTTCCTTCGTCATTGAGGTTTGCTCTTTAAAGTTAGGCCCCCATATGGGTCATAAGGCAAATGCGGTGACCCTATTTGTGTCGGCGTTTTAGAAACATATACATTCTCCCTGCCGTGTGCCGAAGGTTGTAAGTTTGTTGATCAAGTAGAAAAATGTAATTTATGCTGCTTGTATCTGGTTTGCATTGTAGTTTCATGGCTAAAGTTTTTTTTATCAATCGGTTTCAGGTTTTCTAATGGGTCATATTGTAAGACTCGTAACCTAGTGATCACTATTACACTATTCATCAAATTCATTGTCATGTTTTCAACGAGTGTAAAGGGCATTATAGTTATTGGCATTATTCACTCAGTTGAAAGCATTTTAAATAGTAATGTGTATGCAATTCATTCTTTTAACAGTTTTCTAACTATCAAAAACTATAAAAGCAATACAAAAATTCACACATCTTGGATGCGGCCATTTTGGATTTGTCTATATCCATGTGATTGATCTGACTTTTATTGCTGGATTTGCCTACAAAACCTGTTGTTCTACACCTCAAATCAAAGTTGTATTACTAATAACCATGAAAATGTTAATGGTAAAAATGTATTTCTGTATAATGGCGATCTAAGAAATTGCATAAATGGTCCCACAAAAAGGATGACATACCTTTTCACTCTTTCTGACGGAAATGAGTTGGATTAAACATAAATTATAATTGAAATGATATAAATGAAACTCCCACCTAACTACAACAGGGTATGAAGTTCTAAATAAAATCATGAAAGTTGATAAAACTTAAAATACCAACAGTGCCAACCACACAAGAATGTCTACTAAGAGATGGAAAAACCCACACCCCATTTTAAGCGTGTCAGCTATTGCTTCACCCAATCTGTTCAGAGTTATCCCCTCTATAAATTGACCGCCCTGTAATCCCACCTGTGGACGTTTCATTGAACGCATTCATCTTTCGAAGCCAAAGCCCTCTCCTGTGTTACCCGCTAAATAGAGAGCCAAATGCCAAGGCCAATTGTCGTCTCTTGTTTATCAGCCAATCAAATGCAATCTAGCAAACCTAATAAAAGCCCTTTTTTCATTGGTTTGTGCCGCTATAACAAGAAGCGGTCTTTATGATCCTGATTATGTCAATTTCCTGCCTCTCCAGAATACGCGGACTAAGGCCCACAATTAGATTTCAGGCATTTATGGAGGTTTGTCTTACTTAGCAAATTGATAGAAAAAATCTAATTGGATTTGTATGCGACAAATCTTGTAAAGTAGGTTTTTTGCGAAACATCAAAATTTGAAAGAGAAATTCTTGCCGAATGATTTTGAAACACACCTATTGTGTATCGGTAAACGAAATTTTATGAGTGTATTAGATCGACACAAAAGAATAAGAACTATCATCAAGGAGGCGATAAAAATATGGGTACACATTGTCATTAACAGGGACGATGGGGCTTACCATTTCTCTCACGTCTAAGACACCATTTCAACAGGGTAAGTCGCCAAGAATGACGTGACATCCGCAGAGATATTTCAATAATGTCCACGCAGTTGTAGCTAAAACTGTCAATTCAAGTTAAATTTGTGTGGTGTGTGAAAAAAAAAAAAAAAAAAAAAAAATGGAAAAAAGAAAAAAAAATACCTTCAAGAATTACGACCACAATGGCCACACACTTTGAAATGCCTAGAACAATAATTAAATCATGAGCGATGAAATGCTTTAGACCAAATAAAGAGCCACCCCAGAGTAAAAAAAAAACTATGGTCTATTTCCTAAAATGTCTTCATTTTTCACGTAGATGAGTAACTGTTGTTTTTAGGCATGGCAGCTTTCACCAAAGAGCTCCATTTGAAACAACCTGTTAACACGCCACTCTAGGAGCGAGTACATTATGTTTTCTCTGCCTTTGCTCTTGTGTCACAAATGCAGCGTGTTTTATATCTCCCCTGAAAAATCGGGCCATTTCCTGAGCGTGATTACGCTCATTTCCCGTCTGCCCAAAAACAAAATGGCTGCCGTAGCATGTGTTATTGTAAAGCACTTGAGCGGGATATTTGCGGGCACGGCTGTCAATAGCCCACTTTACGTGCATTATGGGACACACACACGGAATGGACTTCTTCAAAAAACAGCTGTAAGGCGCTCAATCTGGCTCATTTGTCCCTCAAAATAGAAAAGTATGTGTTTTAAGTTCACATTCGGGGGTTTGTGATGACCACAAACACAAAACAAATAATTACACGGGGAAACTACAAGAAATACGTGTCGATCTTCTTTTGTGAAAGGGTCGCAGTTGTTTCCGCACAAATGGGAAAGCAGACGACAAAAATTTATCACAAACTATGCTTTGTCAATCTTCCCGTCAATGGCAACGTCATTTTGATTGCTACTGTTTTGTTAAAACAAAACATCCAACAACACCAATATTTACTGCTAAAAGCGTTTTCCTGACGACATCCACATGCAGATTAACTTATCAGAAAGTCACCAGCCACAAAACTCAACCAATTACTGGGGTATCAAGCTTGGCCAAGTTTCCATTTTCCACTAACTCACTTGTCAAGAACCTGGTCACTTTAGACGTTGCGCATTTGCCTTGCAATGTGAGTAAAATGCAATCAAGAGGATGTTTAGAACAAGACAGACATTGAAAAAATCTCGGCTGGAGAATGTAATTGATAAGATGTCTAGAAAAAGAGAGGCGTGGTGGTACGTGACTCATGTGACTTGCATTTGTCACCGGAGGAGATCTAAAGAGGATTTTTTTTTACTACAATTGAATACTTTTTAATCATATCATGTATGTTGTTGATACATAATATGATTGCATCCTCACCATCAGGTCTATGCAAATTGATGTCCATTTTTGTAGAATTTGCAGCTGAGTAGTCTGTTATATATAACAGCACCGAGGAAAAATATCAGCTTTAACCCGTAAGTCTTTCAAACGTAATGGTGCCATGTACAGTGTATGTATATAGGTGGGGTTTATGCTCGCGGAAATAATGATAAGTAAATTAAAAGATTGGTCTGATAATGTTAAACAGTATTAGTAATGTTTACCGTAAAGTCCAATTAATTAAAGGGACCAAACCAGTACTTAATGTTCAATATTGTATGTAACACATGCACGAATAGTCTAGTAGTTGATATCTCAAAGTAGATCTACTATAGACCTATACAACCATCTGATTGCGAGTCACATTTGAAATTCTAAAGGCCCACCCCCTACGTTTGACCGTGTCACATTTAGACCATTGAAATTCAAATGTAAATGCACATTCATGTAAAAGCCCACATCCAACATAGATGGCAATGATAACCTAATGGTCCATGGGTGTATGGATGGTCGTATTTCCAAATTTGATTTATAGTTATTCAGACGGTGGGGTCACTGGGATGTTACTCAATTTTTACTGAATGGTAACTCTAAACCAATATCACTGATGGGCATGAAAAAACTAGGGCGAAGGGGGTGGGGGCTGAAAGACTCAATTTAATTATCCTTCAAAATCTGGCATGCACTTATTTTTTTCGGGGGTTTAGGCTAAATAAATGTATTTTTTTAATCATTGAGGACGTTAGTTAAACTTGACATCTTATCATTCAAAACATGTGATGGACATGACACTGCGCTACAGTGCAGCACAAAACAAGACCGTTATGATGAACTTTTAATTTTGAGTTGTCTCGAGAATTATAATATTAGGTGAATCTCAAGCCACTGTTACTAAAATTAGATCGTTTTAAAAATTATTACTTTTACAGGATTTGAATGGAAAGTCCTCATATTGTAAATAGATTATTTTGTTGCTTAAAATGCCAAGTCTTTTTTCTTACAGGATTGCCCTACATACAATATTGCTTGCCGCTAAATGCTATTCCTTGAAACAGGAGTTCATACCATTTATCTATGTTTGGGTTCCTCTTGCAGTGCAATGGGAGAAAAAATTATCTAATGGCAACTGATGAAGGACACGTTGACGATGCATACACTCGCATAAGAATTTTCTTTATTTATTAAAATGATAAAAAAAACTCAACCCAACTCTTTTGAACAACAGAATACAAAATGAGATACATCACAATATTGAGAGACTGTGATGTGCTTTTCCATAAATATCAAATACAAATAACAGATTGATTTGTATGCATGTTCCAATCTAATCTAAAATAGACTGTAATACAAAGCTAATCTTAAAAAAAGAAAAAAAAAGAAAAGACAAGCTACTAGCTACGCCCCTACAAAAACCACAATTAGTAAATAATCTTAATGGGCTTGATTCTATATTCTATGACGTCACATCGCACGATTCGTATGGTGAATAAATTGTTACGTTAAATAACTTCATTACTTTAGTAGAGAGGCTTGGTCAGTTTTCATTTTTTAAATAAAATAAAGTGCTCAAAGAGAACAGCGTCGTTGGCACAGCATCAGATCATATGCGTATAGCATGCTTTCTGAGATAGCACATACATTGTACATGCCAACAGAAATCTCACTACTGCAATGTAGGATATATGGATGACACGCCCACCGGACCAGGACCCTATTTTCCGAAAAAAAAAAAATTCATCATTTTGAGCACATCCCACACCAGGTGTGCCACGCCCCTGCAAGAAATCGTGGATCTGCCACTGCATATTATGTAATCGTATATCTATTCAATCAATCAATGCTATAATCTCAATTGGTGCACAATTGCTAAGAACTGAATAATGTGAAATAGAACACAGTCTTCTTAATACAGGTGTCTCTTTTCTTACCGCCAACATCAATATCATCATAATTATATCATTTCCAGTTTTCTAATTATGCATTATTACTGTTCCTAGAATACCCACACACTTGCCATGAAATGATGGAAACTCTTGTTTAATGCCCAAGTCACACAGTCGCCAATGCCCACTGTGTGGTAATCTAAAGGAGGAGGATTGAAAGATGATTTTGTCTTTTAATTACATGTCTGTGGAGAGACCATTTATCCAGTAACAATGGCTATAATATACATCCGGCCTTGTCGGTTTACGGGAATCTATTTCACACTCGACACGGTTCCAATGTTACAATATATGGTTAATTTCAGATGAGTTGTAAATAATTAGCCAGACATGAATAGGATGATGATTGGGCTTAACCATTCAACAATGTGTGACCCTGGTTTTAAGAGACTGACCAATACAATCACAGTGTGGGTATGAAATCACCACGTGCCTTGAGTATAATAATCATTGGTAATTGCAGTTGTCACATCGAGGGCTGTAGGCATTGCATGTTTTTACGCCAATGTAACATGAATGTTGATGGGTAATTATCAAGTGTGCTGGTGATATAATAACACAATATGCCAGTAAAAATGATTGTATAAAGACAATCATATATTTCTAAAATAACCACTTTCTAATTTCCAAGGAATGTTAAATAGTATGTATATTATAGCAGTTCAAAGTAACACAGCTATAGGAAGTGATGCTGGTTTAAGCATTTGCCCATAGAAGTGTACCTTCCGCAGATCAGTTGAAGTCATTGGGGTATTTTAGGTCCACTTTCAACACGTTCAGCTATAGACTCAATAGTCTTTGAGAAACTCTGTTACAATATCTATATTAGGCTACCAGTGTTCGTCAACTGCGTCTGATTTTGACACTTTGCCAATCAAAGTGTGCCTTCTTGAAAGCCATCAAAGCCATCAAATGAGTATCGGGTAATTTACCAATATTGATAATTTTTACCCCAGAGGCCAGGAATCAGACTCGTCTCAACACACCCAAAAACTTGTTGGTCTCAACGGCTCTATTGTATATATAACTTGATCGTTGTTCACTCGCTGGCATTTCTAAGCTAAATGGATGAAGTGTGCAAGTTTCTAACCTTCTCAATTACATAAAATTGGAAATAGGCAGAAATGTGAGGCCGTGAAAGAAAGCACGTATATACTGTTCCCGTTAATCCTTGGCGCTCGTTTGACTTCAATGTTTTGCGGAAATGCCTTTTTTTTCAAAATTTCCCCAAATTTCTCCTTGAAAATCGTGTGTTATGTTCTTGCATAGTGGAACCTTTCTATCGAGGCCACCGAGTGCCTGGCTTTTGACTGTGGAGGTTAAGTGCTAATCGCATCTATATGAGAAAGACCATTGAATGGGTGCATGACTTTCATGGTTCAAAATTAATCATCCACCCCGCAGCACTCATCACTGTACACAAGAACCTTCTATTGCATAATAGCTCAATGCATAAAATAAACACCATTTCCAGAGCATTTGTGGACCCCATGTATGGTCACGTGGCCAGTACAAACAGAGTGCTGACTGCTGACAGGGACACAGTGTGTTGTGCCATTACAGCGGCAAATATCAACTTCTATTCACAGTGCAACCTCTTTGTCCAAGGCCAAAAGTGGCCATGTCAGACAGGTGACCGCTTGCTACAGAGAGGTGCATTACACAGGTGCATGTACTACTGCAGTTGGGCTCGTTTATTTGAAACGCTGATGAATAGAATTTATGGATTATTGGAGCAGATCGTTATTTTCCTTCATGTTACTTTACAATATTAATCCCCCTTCGTATTCAAAATCTCCGGTACCTCGATTTAAAATAATAATACTACGCATTGTCCAACTGTGTGTAAATGTCACCGAACCAAAGCAGTAGAGAAAAAAAGAAGAATCAACTTCAACATGGCATTTGGCCACTATACAAAGGGTGTCCACTTGGGCAGGTTTCACAGTACTCAGACGTGGCGCTCCATCCAGAGGGTGACTTTATTGTGACAAGCGGTGTTATAGGGGATGGATAAACAGGGGTGTGTATGGGCGGGGCTAAATATAGATACCAGCAGATAAACACATGGGCGTGAGTGTCCATATAGTGTGCATCAGACGTGCAGAGGCAGCTTGCTTGGTGTTTACTGTGCTGTTGATTTTAGGGATAGAATAAATAGGGGTGTGTCTCGATGAATGTAAGTAGATATCAGCGCAAGGGTATGTGTATCCTCCGTGTAAAAGTGGCAACTGTATATGTGTATAGACTTACACAGAACACAATGATGCGCTTCAAGAGTAAATAGCAGTAGACAGGTATAATGATTACTTAGAATAGGTTTCCAGGAAAGCAAGTCCTAATAATGCTGCAATAATAAGTGTGGCGTGGTTGGTATAATTGTAGCTTACAGCAGAAACGGGAGAGTCACCACCGACAAGGCCTGGCGTTTTCGACGTCATAGTTACCAGAAATGGAGTTTTTTTTTCAGCAATGAACAAATTTATAGGTATGTATGTCACACGAAACCGTACAGTTACGCACGCCTATTAAACTCGTTCCCTTTGTAGATTATTTATAACGTGTATTGGCATTGACGTAGCGAAATATATGGGGAGTTAGCTTTTAGAAACATAGGCAGATCCGGGGGGTGGGGTGGGGCGTAAGGGGCCCCGCTCCCCTTTTCCGACCAAAATACTTCATTTTCATAGTTTTTTTTCATGATATCCCTTAAGTGCGCCCCCTTTTCCTTAAGTGCGTCCCCCCTTTCCAAAAACCTGGATCTGCCTATGAGAAATGCTTTTGTAGTGGCAAATACATGCTGTTTTCCAGTAAAGGCGGACTATACGTCTTGAGTGGTCCTAACGGAGAGGTGTTCTCTGTATCTAGTTTCGCAGTGGTCTCTTTAAGATGGCGTGTGACCTTTAAAAATGGTCTTATTATAGAGACTGTCTCTTTGTAGAGGTGCTTCCGTACCTATGTTTCACTGGACTTAGTAACAATACGTGGCAAATGAGAGAATGGATTAAAATCACTTCCTGCTTGTCATGTGTTCTTATAAGCAAGTCTCTGCCATGGTATAATAGTTTCACTGTACTTAGATTCAGATCACCAAAAATGCCCATGAGAGTTGGCACGGCTCCAGTATAACAGGACAATCATAGAATCTTGAAAATTTCCAAATCAAGTTTTTACCACCCTCATAGACATTCATAATCTCCATCCCCACTTGTGGAATGAGCAGCAGTGGGAAGTGCGCAGTTACATGATTTAGCTTGGCATTTGAAGTGTGAAATATATTACAACACGAGCAGTGATGGCGTCTAGATTTAGACAATCACGAGTCGGTGAGGTCATAATGACACCGACTGTCCTGAATTATGCAGAAGCAGCAGTAAAACATTACACGTCTTCCTGGAACACGATCAGTGAAAATAGCATGCTAGATGTAGGGTCAGGCTCAAGCATTAGCTCCCATATTTTTAATGAAATTACATGTGTTTCATTAGTCTATTAGTACAGTGTAAGGAGGAGTGCATTATGGCAAAAATAGATTTAACAAAACTCTTTTAACAAATAGAAGTCATTCGCTCTACACGCAGTGCATATTAATTAGATAAAGCAAACACGCGGTGGTGATAAGTAGACAACAAATTAGTTCTGTCTACCTTAAGTGGTGATTAGTCACTTCAGACTGACCGCTCTGAATTATTTAGCAGCAAGCGGTCACTTTTCGGCTGCATGTGAAGCTAATGACCCTTGGTGATGGGTGGCTCTGCAGGAAGTAATGTGTCAGCGGGTGGGGGCGGGGGCGGGGATGGTAGTGCTACGTCCAGGGTCTCTTACTTCAGTATGATCTCTAAGTACTATATGAATAAAGAAATCGTTTTGAGGTTCCCAGTTTGTAGAACTTCTTGGAGCTGTTCCTACCATATCATCTTAAAGTTTGTTTAATGCCGGTGAGCACTTTAACTACGACAGAATACCCATATGCAAACAGTGACAGGCCATGTTTGGCTTGTGAAACGGCACACCGTAGCTGAATCTGCCTCTGGAGAAATAATGCACTAGTACATTGTGAATAAAACTTATTCGACGTTGGTTCAGTATCTACATTGTTTTTAAATAGTGTTTAGCAGTAACCAAGTCGACACATAAGCTATGAAAGATATGCGCACAATATGAACTCTAATCTGGTTAAAATCTTTTATTAGATATAAAATATGAATAAAATAAGAACAGCATTACATAAGACTGTGGGTTCTTATATTTTGCGTCGATCGACATTGGCTATCTTATCTAAATTACTAAAAAAAACACTCAGTTTTTGAGCTTGTGTTTTAAATTAACACGAGTAACTTTAGAATAATACACTCTTGACCATTTAAACCGTTTACTCTATACGTCCCGTTTGTGTTGTATCTATAGTATGTAGGGAGAATCTTTGAAATGATGAAACACGTCTGAAAAAGCCGAGATTCAGAGATTGTGTAATGCAGTTGTATAGAGACATGTATGCAGGGTCTTTAGCATTGAGTAAAAGGACTCTACTGTAGATATCTTTTACAAAAAGAAGAACCGGTAAAATATAAGTATACAGAAAGAAGTCTACAAAGGAAAAAACTCACACAGAACATCAATTTAGTTCTTAACAGGACATCAATAATAACTAATTACTGTCAAGATTTCACCATGTCATTAGTGGACTCTATTCTTTACATTGGCTGGTAATCTAGAGCTATTGATTAAAAAAATTCATACAGTAAAACACTTTTGTCTTTGTCACAAGGCACCCATTACGCTATAAATAAATAGGCTAATGCAGCATCTACATATTAGTCAATGTTACGTTACCCTCATAAATGTATGTGTAATGCGAGAAAATGTTTTCTAGTGTGTCTATTTCCCGAGGTAATGTTCTTGGTGTACATCAATTATTATCACTTAAGCATATATGCACCTTATAGTGGTAATTCTGGCTGGCAAGTGTGGGCTAAAGATCTCGCTGCCTTCACCTAATTGGTTTCATTCAAGCGCCCGCATGTTGGCGTGACTCGCTACTACACTGTAGCACATATTAAGTGAGGCTGTCATGGTGAATAACATACCCGATATAAATAGCTCCTTGATGCTCTTCAGCTGTATATATGCCTTGATAATGGTGCACAGAAGTTTGAATGTGTTTTTTTGCAGAGGGGAAGTAGAACCTCTCCATTAATACGACCGGGGGACTGGTATCAAGCGGTCTTAATATGTGACTTTTTTATTTATTTTTTTCATTTTTTTTTAGCTTTATGGAGATTTGAAGCCATGAAAAATGCTCTTATTATTTATTATATATGTGATCTCTGTGTAGAGTTGGTCTGACTGTTTATATGTACACGCGTATTTGAGTGATGGGCCAAACATGTTTTGTACCACCCTTTTAAGAGACCACCTCTACAATAGGGTCATTAATTTCATTCGTGGTCCTAATCCCAGTTAAAACGACCAGTGGAAATCTGCACGTAGTGTATATCTCTACACATAGTGACCACTTGAGACAATGTTTCGGAATGGCCTTTATAGGGAGGACTACCATACATCTCCTCTGTAACAGTAAGCTATTGTCTAAAATTAGATCAACATTGCAACCAAAAAAAGGGCAGATGAAAATGCCAGGACAGCACAAACTATACACACAGGTCTGTGCCTCGCGTTCATCATGCCACATTTCTTAAACTAGAGACTACGGTGCATACATCGCTGTTCATATTTAGTCTTTACTGAAGCTAAATCAGCATAATATAAAATGTCTAAGAATGTGGGGATTTTACACTCTCAGGCCACTAAGAGGCTTCATCTATTTCTAAACAGGGAGGTTTTATGAAGCAGACACGGGTAGAATACCCCCAATTAGGAGGTGTTTTCCACCTGTGTGTTACATCACTTTTGAGGACAGTAGAATCGAAAATTACAGCCACCCATGACGTCATGAAGTCTCCATAGAAAGGTGGCCTATTTATGGAGGTTCGTTGCCAGTGTCCCTTTGAGGAGCCTAGCAATAGGATCATATTAGTTCGAAATCTGCAGATTACATTGCACAAAGTAGATGTTGCTGTGAAATTGTCACGTTTGTGCAGTTTAATGAAAAGAAATAATCAATAGATTATTAGAATTATGTTTGTGTTTTACTGTTGTCTTTTTATCCATTTCCACTCCATTCGGTAATCCTCGGCTGTTTCCGCTGCTCTCACAGCAGACAGTTGAGCTCCGAAACATTCCGAGTAGTTCCGAGTGTTTCCACTCTGACAGTTCCTAAAGAGTACGTTATGATAAACTTTTTAATTTGAGTTGTCTTGAAAATTATAATATTAGGTGAATCTTTAGCCACTGTTACCCATATAAGATCGTTTTGAAGTTTGTTATTTTTATTATTTTTACATGATTTGAATGGAAGTTCTCATATTGTAAACAGATTATTTTGTTTGCTTAAAATGTCGACAGGTCATTTTTCTTACAGGATTGGCCTACATATCATATTGCTTTGCCACGAAACGCTACATCCTTGAAACAGGAGTTCTTACCATTTAGAGCTAATATTATAGCCTATTTTTTGGTTTCTCTTGCATTGCAAGAGGAAAAAAAATATCTAATGGCAACTGATGAAGGAAATGTTGACGATACATACACTCACATAAATATTTTCTTTATTTATTAAAATGATAAAAAAAAACTCAACCCAACTCTTTTGTACTTTTGTATTGTAAAGCCAATCTTGAAAATAATAATATACTATCAATTGGAGGTTTTACTGTAGTGCTTATTGTGTTGCGTATGTTTATAGCACAAGAGGAATTTCTGGTTCCATCAGATCTAATTAGGCAAATTGATGAATATCACAAAATTGCTGCTTCAAGACGGCCATTTTCACTAATGAAGCCGGGATAATCCACGCAATTTCCAAACGACTCTTTTGAAGCTGATTCATTTACAGACGATTGTTGACTCAAGTTTGTTGCCGAACAGAACAGGGAAACCATCTGTAGTGGATGCAGAGGAGAACCCTCTATTAAGAATAAAGCTGCTAGATTTTTTAACAGCAGAAGATTGATGTGTAGTTGTGCAACATGGAATGTATTGTTATTAGATTGCCAGAGGTACACTTTAAAGAAGAGATGGTGTGTACATTATGTCTTTAAGCGCATTTTAAATTATCTACCTTTTTCTTCTTACAGCTGCGTTTATCCAAACAGTTTTCAAACAAGTTAAAAAAATATTGACATTCCTTCGACCTCTTGGTCCTTAGGCACGAACCATTTGATGTTTGGGGGATGGCCAGGCATTTTAGCTTTGAGTCTAAATATTTATTTTCATTTTTTCAGAGAATATATTTTTTTCTTTGACTTTTAAGGCACAATTATTTTTTGTCAGAATCAAGGAAGCATAATCATATTTCAGACATAAAATAAACATTGTAGTCAAACTTGATTTCTATCTACAGCAAATAATGGTTACAACATACTGTAAAACAGGAAACGCTTGAGCATGAGTTAATTTGCAAATTTTGTGGCTATCATTTTTGTTTCATTTTTTTTCATATTCTCTTTCTTTTCTCTAACGTCTTTGCAGCTTTTTATTTTTAATACACGTGGATAGTGGCTGTCACTCAGAGCTACATCATATTTATTGGGAAAAGTTTTTCACTTTCACTACCAAAGTGGCCAGTTTGTGAGTGTATGGCTGTATGCCCAACATTTTTCTCTTCTTTTTTCCCCATCTTTCGGTTGATGGTTTAAATTAACTTTTAATTTCATCATAACAATAATGTCTATCGGGCAATCATAACAATAATACAATGCATTGCAAATGATATGACAATGAATAATGAAAAGAAACCACTGGTGTTGAATAAGTAGAGTTCACACAATTGGATTTTCTTATAAAGGATTTTCACGAGCGCAGCAAGCGATAAATTTTGAGATATAATGATCCTTAATGAGAAAATTCTAGTAACCTATTTTCAAGCACAAAATTTTTAAGCATTAGGGCATAGATATTTGTTTTACTGTTTTCCAAAGATAGATTTATTTTTTTTTTTTTTTTTTTACATTTTGTTAATGATAGATTATTTATTTCTCAAAATATGGGGGCACGATTATGTATTTCAATATTTTGCATGACCACACCCCAGACATCAAATGGTCAATGCCTTATCAAATCTAAAAATGTGTAGATTTGATAAGGACCAAGAGGTCGAAACCAATGTCAATAAAACTTATGTTTTAAAATTGTTTGAACACTTTTTGAATAAGCGCAGCTGTAAGAAGAAAGAGGTAGAGAATTAAAAATGAGACGCGAAGCTGTTTACCATATAACAAGTATAATATGGTCTATAAGCGCGAGGACCCAACTAGACAGAACATATTAAGTTCTGAATTAAGAGCACTACTGGGCAGTCCTCAACATACCGCTACCGCTAGATCTACAGGTGGTCTCCTTATAGAGGTTCATTGTGATTTTCTAAGAGCTGGGAGTTATGAGCTGCGGCCAATTGGCTTAATATAGAAGTGGTATTTGTGTAGAGAGGTGGTCTTAATTTGACCTTCAACAGCAGTGTTACACCTATTTTGGTGGTGTCAAGATGCAGTCAAGTTGGTTTGTCGACGTTGCAGCGTCAAACATGATTTTCAATGGCAAAATAGTTCATTTTCAATAATGTAGCAGTAATGATATTCGCAGCAAATAATGATAACATCCATGTACATTACTTACATGTGCAGTGCATGCACTTTAAATACAGTGGTCAGCCATACAGTTCATCTCCACTCATGCAATCCCAGTAAAATCTCTATTCTATCCCACCCTCTCACAATTATTCCCTAGCAGATCCATGTTTTCAGAAAGGGGCCTCATCGGTTTCATATAGCGGACATGACAAACCCCCTATGAATGCAAGGTAGGGTCCTGCGACCCCCTGTATCTCTGTATGATTCTCTATATACAATTTAGTGAGCACATTCGTACCACTCTATTGACAGAGCTGGAGACAATCTTCTCTTTTTTTCCTCAGTCGAACCTGTTTGTCTCTATGATAAGCTGAGTGCGCTGATAACTTGAGCAAATATCCCTTTCCTCTGATGTTGACGCACATTTATACATCGCTCCTCCTTATAAATCGTTAGTTTCTTTCTAAATATCTTTTTGCAAAACATAGAAGCACAAATTAAGATATCTTCTTGCATTTCAAGCAATTTGTTTGACACAAAATGTTTACAAATATTAAATCAATATTTTCTGGTAGTCATGATCGATAGACTATCACAGAGCGATCAAATATCTTTTGGGATATGAACGCTGCTCCATCAAAATGACCAGCACATTCTGTTGATCATGGTCACTAGATCAATCATGACACCCACAGATTCCTACAATGCATGTGATGAACACTCATGACTAATTAATATTTTGGGGCTTATATATCAAAGTGAATACTTCCCAGCTCAAAAGGATCTGTTGATAAGCGAAGTTAGAATTCTGTCACTTTCTGCTAATCTAGATAATCAGCAATTGATTAGGGTGGTGTACTAAGGGCTAATTTAGACTAATGATTTGGTGATTGGCGCCGATTGCCTTATTCATATGGGAAAACGGCCTGTTGGTAACGTCCTGCTGTACAGTTAAAACTTCCTTGGTAGTAAAACCACCTTTATTGGGTGACCACAGCTGTAAGATCTTTTTTGGGCTCCCAAAACCCTCTCTTAAGGAGACCACAGTATACTTCTATTGAAAAGACCACCTTTCTATTGAGAACATTTGAGACCAGCCCGCAGGGTGGTCTCAATAGAGTGGTACCACTGTTTAGTGCTACGAGGGTGGATTTGGCTGCTTCATCTAGGGCTAATTGAACGTGATTGTGTCTTATCGGAAGTGACAATCACAGTGAGGAGGTTTTGTCAAAATCACTGACTGTTGCCCTTTCCAGGGTGGGGCAGCATAGTTGGTGGGCTGCTGTACGAGTGGGGGGAAAGGGCTGTATACATGAGGTTTCACAAGGTTTTGCAGATAAAATCCAGGAAGTTTGAAAGATATTGGGGTTTCGATGATGTGTGAAGTGATTTATCATGCTATCTCAGGTACAAGCTTACAACAGAACTTGGGTATATCGGATATCGATAGGTGTGTTTCGCATGGGCAAGCTGACGTGCCTGGGCCATGTTAAACATAGCTCTGGACGGATTAACAAAGTGAGAAAGCTCGAGATGCAGGGGGAGAAAGGCAAGGGAAGACCAAAGCAGATATGGAACGCAGTCATGCACAAAATCTATCACGTCTGGGTATGAGCCAAACAGATCGAAATGATAGAAAAGACTGAAGGGGACTGTTGCGAAATGGATTGGGCCGCCAGGCCACACCCTCAAATTGATGAATAATGAGGGCCTGTCCAAAATGATTTAGGGTTTGATTGGTTGATTGATTGATCTCATGCTTACATTGCGAAAAAAAACATAAAAAAAAACAAAAAACAAACAAACTTAGATTGACGTCTTTGATATAGTGGAGATCAAACCTGCTAAAATTAACACTTCATTAGAGCATAGAAATCAAGATGACACACATGAAAAAGACACCTCCACCTCCAAATGATACAAGCTCTGTATATAAATGTTTAGACACTGCAGTCACCACTTAAGCAAATGACCAAAGTCATGATGGGAATAATAATAACAATAATATTAATCCTCTTTCCCAAGAAGTGACCATCGGTCACTCTAATAACTGCGCGAATCCTCTCAGATTAAGCATCAAGGTTGACCGCCGCCCTATATTGGCTATTATATAGTTGGAGGTGTGTAAGTTATTGGCCTACGTAATAATAGAGCCCAGGTTAGACTGTTGCTTCAGGGGCCAGGATGTAAATAACGGTAATTGGGGTAAGTAATACTTGCGTGGTGAAACATGTGATGGTGGGTGAGTTGGTGCGTTAAATCAGGGTACAACAGGGCGGGGGTGGCACGAAGCCATAGCAGTGGTGATGATGCTCGCACAGCTTAGAATGGTCTTAGGGGAGAAATTGAGGTTTCAAAGTATGATATCAACATAGATATTTGATATGTAAGGATGAATGGATATTTAATCAAGAAAATCAAATATATATAATGCGTACACAACAATGGCAGATCCAGGTTGTTAGAAAAGGGGGATGGCGCACTTCAGTAATTTCATGGGTTTCGTACGTGCGATCGATGGCGGATATGTAAAAAACCCTATGAAAATGAAGTATTTTGGTGGGAAAAAATGGTGGGGGGCGCCCCCCCTGCGCCCCCTGGATCTGCCTATGCACCAAACCGTTAATTCTTGAATTTTCAGAGGGCGCCTTAAATTCTGCCATGGAAAGAAATCTACTGGATCTGAAAAATAGACCTATGGAGGATAACTTCACGTAGCTGTCACGTTGGAACGAAAACGAGGCTCTGCATCACGTGACCGCTACATGCATAAAAAACCAGACGAATTTCCAAATGCCGACTTTTGGTTTCATGAAAAATACTACACGTTTGCGACGTCGTCCTTTGACAAGGACAGACTAAAGACGTCATGACAACGAGGACGATGTACATTGTAAAGTCACTGTTATTTACACAGAAAAGAAACCAATTCCCATTAGAGGACATTGTTGCAGGTTTCGCATTTGTAGGCCATTGAAGGGGCTAACACATAAAAGGCGACACAGTCATTTTCGCTTTTGATATTTTGCCCTATAAAATCATCGCGGCCTGAAATCATTTTCTACTAAAAAATGAACAAATAACAACATATGTTCGATATTATTATGATGATAAAAAATAAAAATGTAACTTTCTTTGTTTCAAATTTCTCATAACAGCTAATTCTGCCTTATTTTTGGACCCCATGTACTGTTTCCAAGCGGCACTATGCGATATCAGATTGCTACTTCCGGGTAATGTTCTTGGCGGAAATTATAACACTGGATGCATTGTATGCAAGGCTTTCCTTTAATAGTTCTGAAGAAAAGCAATCTTACAATTTCAATAAAAGTAGGCCCATGACTCTACTACGACCGGTCCCTCGAATAAAGCACCTCCATATAATGGCACATGTTTTTGTAATCTGACACCTTTATTAAGAGACAACTGTGAACCATCGTAAGCAGACTACTTCTTATTTGAGAGCTGTTCCCTGACTGTTCTTAATACATGTAGAGAGGTTCCACTTTGATGTCTTCTAATAAGCAAGTTCTACTGTAATATGACATACATACATGTGGATACAAGTCCCAGTACTTGGGTAAACGTGTTTTGCTCACGAGTTTTGTAATTGCACAAAGACTCATTACTAACTTGTCCTTGCGCGCTTCCATAAGACGTACGTCTTCAACCCTCAGTGTGGCATTACTTTTATCATGAGCAGAAGTCAGCAACATGCTATTTTCTTCACAAGCCAGCAGAAATAGTTGAAACACATGTACTCTTGAGCACTGGGCGTAATTGCATTTGCTTTTGGCAGGTTTCTGTTTATTAATGCAACTGTGATTAGAGAGGTTATGTTATACCAATATTGTAGTGCTATAAATATGTTACTTTATTTTATTATCAGGATGTATGTTTTCTTTTCTAATGCCATTAGTTCCTGACAGAGAGGGATATTACTGGTGTGGCAATATTTCATAATTGTGATTGCAACACACTTTAATCGTAGACTTAATAAAGGTGAAATATGAATACAATGTAGAAGACATTATTATCCAATCACTCGACAGTGTGCAGGAAGGTAAAATTAGTGTTAGTAATAATAGAAAAAGCAATAGTCTGGCGAATGATGGCTACGTAATAACATAATAACAAGCAGACATAACAAATCACAAGGAATTATATTTGGAACATGACTAATATGATATGGCCTTCTTTTGCACTGCCATTTCAAACTAATAGCTCTCTTTGTGTTTTTTGTTCATCTCCAAAAATTAAAGGTCATAAAACAATGTCAGTAAAACTCCACAAGTTGCCTAAATGTAATCTGTGTATAATAGGAGAGACCGTTACATGGTCCAATTTTAAAGATTCATTCATTTGACAAAATATCGCCCAAGTTTTGTTTTAGCAGGTGTGAAATTTCATATGCTCTTCCTTTTAAAAACAGACTACAAGGCTGACAAACCCCTTTTTCAAAATTTCAAATGGCTTCGATATTTTTCCACGCATAAAATTTGTTACAGGTACAATTATTACATCATTTTATCTAATCATGAACAGATAAAATGTAGGGCTTACCGTCGCAGAGCAAAGTGGACTTACCTACAAAATACAAGATGCAATATGATTAGAACAAAAGTATTGAGTTAGTTTGGTAAGGTTAGTTTTATTAGATTATATAAAAACACAATCAGTATGGGCGTTTTACAGGTAACAAGAACTACTTTGAGGTATTATCACTAAATAAGAAAAAATACAGAATGAGCTTTATGTAACAATTAACTCAATAAAGTAATGATCAGCCACAACCATGATTACATGAGCTAAGGTAGTCTTAGTTTAAACTATTCCAGCAACAAATTTGCTTGTAGATACGTTTGTTTTCCATGTAGATCTCTCTAAAATGTAACTGCATAAATAGTGTCAAATGGTGTCAATTTCTCCCACTTGTTCTAAAGACACCCACATTAATATCCTCACGCACTCTATAAGGATAATGGTATGTTCTAGTGTTGAGATTACGTAATATATTTATTTTTCAATTAGATGTAACATAAATTTTAATAAATAATTATTTCTACACACTGCAAATCATTAAAATAATGGAATAGACGTTATGCATCGAGAAACACCTGTCAGAACTGAAGTCAGACGAGAACGTTATGTTTAGTGTGTGCAGCGACCGCTAGTTAGCCCTGCACACATTAACGCAGTTTGTTTGGTGTCAGAAGTGATTTATATTGTCACATTTTATGCTTATATACTGTATTTACTGGTGTGTGATACTGTATCAAGCTATAGTCATATAAGTGTAAATAAAAATATTGTGCAAAGTCGGACGTAGGTTTTCTTTTATAAACATAAATTAAAACTGTATAGTACAAATTGTCCGTCGTAGTAATCAATCCTGCGTCCTATTGGTGCGCAATAATATGATAAAATTATTTTAGTAATTCGGCCCATTCACAAAGTAGTGAGATCACCTCGGCAATGTAGTGAGTTACAACTACCAGTCACGGCTCTTAACCAATCAGAATCGAGAATGAACGGCAAAGTGGTGAGAAATGCATATCAACAATATTTAATTATTACTATCAATACCATTGCTATGATTACATAGCTGTACAGGTCCGTATAGGGCACCACATTGATCGCAAGCCTTGGTGACCTATGTAAACAGAAACTCTCCATTATGACCAACGGAGGACTGACTTCGATTCGGTTTTGATAGGGAGGCGGTCACTTTTTTAGAGGTTAACGATGTTCTGTTCATGAAGGTGTGGGCTCACCAATAATGATCTTATTATAGAGAAGGTCTCTTTCCAGAGGTGGTATTAATTAGAGTTTCTACCTTATAGCCTTGATGGTGCCTTGAAAAAGACCACTATTGGAGAAATGGCTGAGTGCTGGATTGACCGACATTGTTAAGCCTATTATCCAGTGACAGTATATATTGCTGTTAATAATCACATTGTGTAAGTGGTGTCATACCTGCCTTTGCTCATCATTGTGACACGCCATTATATACCAATAATAGTGTATTATAGAACCTCTCAAAGATCACCTCAATAAGGAGAACACGTCTAGAAGTAGAACATTTTTCACAGTGGCAAGTCTTCATAAGAAGACCACTTGCTGTGGTATTGGGACTACTTGTGAACTAGGCCGGGTGGTCTCAATAGACAGGTTCTACACACACGCACGCACGCACGCACGCACGCACGCACACACACACACCAAACGCATGTAATGACTGATTGATTGATATTCTTCAGGAACTAATGTTCCTAGGATAGCACATGCAAGCGTACATATATATGTAATGCTTATTTCCAATGTGGCCCTTGTTTGTTTGGCAGGTCAGGTAACCAACTGAGCCAAGGGTGTACTGGAGGGATCACACTAGCTATAATTTTCAAACTAGGTGAGTTCTTTTACGTGTCGTCACCGTCTTGTACGATATACTCGACAGCAGCGACACGCTGTGGGGAAATCGGCAGTACAGTGGCAGACGCACGACGTAACTCTTTGGCGTCACGAAGTCTGCCGAGGCCGGGGCGCGAATATACGACGCAGGAAACTCCTGTACGCGCTAACCACTCTACTAACGAGGATATGATTACACATATCCGCATTTGAACAGCACGCTGGGTTATAGTGGTCTCAATAGAGAGGCAGTCGATTTATGGACATTTGCAAAAACATCTACTGCAGAAGTCTTGGAACAGTAAAAAAAAAGGTCCTTTTAAAAAAGCGGTCTGCTTACAAACATAAGTGATCTTTAATGTAGGTTCTACGTGCAAGTACATTTACAACAAACACTGGCGCACCCCTTGCTATGTGCCCAATCTGAGTATCAGATGTCAAAATATGACCTCTGAAGCATAACTATAAGGTTGCCATCCACATTTATTTGGTGGCTGTTGCGTTCTTACGACGTCGGGGATGAGAACGTTGTGAATTAATTCTAATTACCAGATAATGGTACGCTACTCTATCATATGGCTTGTGGATTTACATATGAATGTATTTAACTTGTATTGTTATAAATTGCAATACAATGATTGTGTCGGATTGAACATGTGTATGCATTTACAATTAAAAGGATGTTAACGTTTGCACCATGGACACTGTATATTCCTGTAGCTTCGATTTATGGTATGCTAGCACTCGATGGTCTGAAAATGAAGACTTTTGAAGATCCATACCAAGCTTTTCATATTCTATAAATATTATTTGAGTCGCCTGTGATTCACAGGTGAAATTATATTCAAAGTTACAGTCAATCCTGAAGGCCCTAAACATGGCGGACTTCATCCCGTAACTCTGAATTTTAATTACATTGATTAGTCCTTTCATGAATGTATTCAAAAACTAAAACAATGATTTTGTTTGACCATTTTACTGATGTTTAGTGCACCTGTATGGCTACATGTATAAGGGATGATGTACATGTTGTCACTCTTCGCAAAAGTCGAACAGTGTTCTCTTTTTTCTTGACCCCCCCCCTCCTCTCAAAAGTGGAAACATCAAATGTGTGACATAATCAAAGACTATCTACACAGTGTTTTGCAATATTTATTCAAATATTACTTATATATGTCATAAAATAATATTTATTATATACATGTATCAGCAATGTAAATCATAATACTAATTAATGTGTGAAATCTGCTGTGTATCTTTTTTTAATACCACATTTAAATAGTAAATAGTGGAATTCTGATATGAAAAGTTTAAGAGCCAGATAAAAAAATATTAGACACACAAAAAAGTGGAATATCCAAAACTTGACCGAACCCCCCCCCCCTCCCCCTAAGTGGAATACTGTTCCACTTTTGCGGAGCGTAATAAAATGTACACCATCCCTAAGGTTACATTGCGAGAACACCTGTCCACAACGTGTTGCATGTCACTCCCCAGTCTGACAATGACCAAGGTGTCCAGTGCGGTAAAGTATAAGAAATACGTGGAGACTATGTTTATCCCTCTCAAAACCAAATTTGTGATGAGGCAAATGTGCACATCTTGGTAGATTCATGTTCTGTTAACTAGGTTATGGCGCACCCCTTGCTATGTGCCCAATCTGAGTATCAGATGTCAAAATATGACCTCTGAAGCATAACTATAAGGTTGCCATCCACATTTATTTGGTGGCTGTTGCGTTCTTACGACGTCGGGGATGAGAACGTTATGAATTAATTCTAATTACCAGATAATGGTACGCTACTCTATCATATGGCTTGTGGATTTACATATGAATGTATTTAACTTGTATTTTTATAAATTGCAATACAATGATTGTGTCGGATTGAACATATGTATGCATTTACAATTAAAAGGATGTTAACGTTTGCACCATGGACACTGTATATTCCTGTAACTTCGATTTATGGTATGCTAGCACTCGATGGTCTGAAAATGAAGACCTTTGAAGATCCACACCAATCTTTTCAATTTTATAAATATTATTTGAGTCGCCTGTGATTCACAGGTGAAATTATATTCAAAGTTACAGTCAATCCTGAAGGCCCTAAACATGGCGGACTTCATTCCGTAACTCTGAATTTTAATTACATTGATTAGTCCTTTCATGAATGTATTCAAAAACTAAAACAATGATTTTGTTTGACCATTTTACTGATTTTTTAGTGCACCTGTATGGCTACATGTATAAGGGATGATGTACATGTTGTCACTCTTCGCAAAAGTCGAACAGTGTTCTCTTTTTTCTTGACCCCCCCCCTCCTCTCAAAAGTGGAAACATCAAATGTGTGACATAATCAAAGAATATCTACACAGTGTTTTGCAATATTTATTCAAATATTACTTATATATGTCATAAAATAATATTTATTATATACATGTATCAGCAATGTAAATCATAATACTAATTAATGTGTGAAATCTGCTGTGTATTCTTTTTTAAATACCACATTTAAATAGTAAATAGTGGAATTCTGATAAAAAATATTAGACACACAAAAAAGTGGAATATCCAAAACTTGACCGAACCCCCTCCCCCTCCCCCTAAGTGGAATACTGTTCCACTTTTGCGGAGCGTAATAAAATGTACATCATCCCTAAGGTTACATTGCGAGAACACCTGTCCACAACGTGTTGCATGTCACTCCCCAGTCTGACAATGACCAAGGTGTCCAGTGTGGTAAAGTATAAGAAATACGTGGAGACTATGTTTATCCCTCTCAAAACCAAATTTGTGATGAGGCAAATGTGCACATCTTGGTAGATTCATGTTCTGTTAACTAGGTATGCAGTATATGGAATCATTATTTTCTTTGTATATTTCTGTCACTGCTTATTATTCCTAAAAGACTAAAATGTACATAAATGTATTTATTTGAATTTCAAAGCAATAACTTCCTGTTCACAAATGAATAAATTATTCATTCATTTGTGAACAGCAAGCTATTGCTTTGAAATTTAAATAAATATATTTATGTACATTTGAGTCTTTTTGGAATAATAAGCAGTGACAGAAACATACAAAGAAAACATTGGTAGATTCAGCTTCTCTGGTACGGGAAAACCAGCCGCAGCATTGGATACAGCTGCCGTCTCATGACTTTGCATGCAGCAAATAGCTTGTTAGAACTGACTTAAAGGTAATTAGAAAAGCAATTAACTTCACATTCTTCTCTCCATTGCGTGCAATGCTCATTCCTATATCGCATGCGGAAATTTACGGCAAAACACCAAAGCCTTGGAAACCATTTAGGTTGCAATACGGTCACTAATAAGCAAAACTAGTTGGTAATTGGTATTGTATTAGCTTTATTCTTCCGTTGCCCACGAACTTCACGCACACGCTAAAAAGTGAAATCTTTGGCAGAAGCATCATGACAACAACAGCGCATCCTAAAAGGTATGCATTTATTTATAAAGAGACCACCTCTGCAAACAAATTCATTCATTTTGAATGTGCGTGCAGTCGGAAGTCGGGCAAAGTTGATGGCATTAACATTCGATACAGAAGTGTGTACTCCGTTGTGCTTGTGCGCTTCCGTGGCCGAGTGGATAGGGAGTTGAACTTGTGACCAGAAGGTCGCGGGTTCGATTCCCGGTCAGATCTGATGGTGGGTGTAGGGCAAACCTATCTGTAACAGGTTACACACTGCTCCGTGGTACCTACACGTTAAATGTGTACAGGTCAGGCGACTGAACGCTAAAGTGAGTGATAAGCACGTCTGCGCTACGGTAGCGATGTGTTGTATGGTCCTCCTTGAGAAGGATATAGTGTGACAAGGATGCCAATGACCTGGTGCAAAAATGTAGCTAGAGCACGATAACAGTGGATTGCGACTATAAACAACCGCATTTACATTTATTTCCATTTTACTCCCTAGCATAGTACCGCTCTCCTATTTAGTGAAACAACGGTTGATTATAAGGGCGCGCTCATGTGCATGAGTTTGGCAGAAAGGTTTTGCATGCATGCATCCATCTGCCCAAAATATAACATTCTACTTTTTTCAAGTCAAAATAGCAACAAACACAAGGCTGAAATTACAGACCAGTGTAACAATGAACCCATGTTCTTTCAATTTGCATTCCCCATTCCATGTTTGTTCGTATAATTCTACATAGGACTTCATCGATGAAGAGCAGTTGCTATTTTCACAGAATATCGTGGGTGTACAAATAGCATTACTCGTTTTTAGTTTAGAAAAAGAACAGACAACATCATGCTTGTTTGCTATAGAGATTGGTACGTTTTGGCACAAAACTCTGTTATTTGCAATGTACCATGTTTGGGATGAGATCGTTTCATTTTGACAGAATCATCTGTTTGAACAAACAGCTGCCAGCGTCCATAAAAAGACACCCCTTCACGTAGACCACTTAATGACAACCGCCCCATGATGATCTTATTAGAGCAGGTCTACTGTAGTGATACATGTGGAGCTACCCTGGGTGTTATAAGCTTCAGACACCTGAGCTCCCTCGGGGGCTATTGGTCTGTGGCGCCTATGCATTGGCCAGGAGTCAAGTTGTAATGTCAGCCTGTCTCAGGGGCTGTCTCTTACATGGATTCATACGGGCATAGCATGCAGATGACAGCAGAGTTTAAGCTGTATCCTGTCTGTGTACCTGCAGTTAGGTGTGTGAGTGTAACGGATAGACTCGTTGTGCTATATATCTATACAAACCCCACTAACACATGTATTCAAACTGAAAAGCTTGCTATTAATAGTTTGGACTGATACTTCGGGAATTTCTTTACCTACCATTATTAATCACGGAGTAAAAACAAAACGAAGAAAGGTGGAATGCGGAAATTATTGACCCCTTTTAGAGGCACAACCCAACGTTAGAAGTGTAATACACTGTAAGTAGTTGACACCTCCATCCAAACACTTCATTATACCAAGCACCAGGAACAGTTGTCGGGCAGAGAAGCCCATTAAGTGCAAATACTGAGAATATAGCCATAAACCCCTTACAGAAGTGTTCAATATTGAATACCGAACGCCAATCTACCACATGGTTTATTTCAATCACCATAAACTACCACACAATTTATGGCTTGTTTTTGAAACACATGATTAAATAGATCCTCTCCACTGAGATCACTGGCCCGGGTCTGGCCTCAAGTGATCTTATTAGAAAGGTAGAATTTCATGAAGGGTTTCATGTTGTGCTCATAATGAAAGTTTGGTACTGCGAGAAATGGCCTAATTCTAGAGATATGTCTGTGTTCTTTAGTTTTTGTTTTTTTTGTTTGTTTTTGTTTTGTTTTTTTTTTGTTGTTGTTTTTTTACACTAGAGGTGGTCCTGATTGTAAGGTCCACTGTACTCTTCTTGCAAGTCTTTGTTATAGTTTGATTGTATCTTTGATTGCCAACATGATGACAGAATTACTGTGTGGATCTTCATAGTTTGCTTACACTCGATAACGCTCTTTAAGATGATCATGCAAATGCATTAAACTTGCTATATATACACAGTGCATCATGTCTTCATAAAACTAACTGTATCAAAACCTTCTTTAGTCATTTTCCGTTTATGCCAAATCACAATCTATTCCACCAAGTTAAGGCCGATTTCTTATATACTGGCTATTTTACTAATATTTTTATTGTTTTCGAACCCCAATCAGTACATAATTGGTCCGTTCGGACCCCAGGGGTATACTTTTTGTGATATATTTTCATCTTCTTGGTATTTCTTTTTTTTTTCTTTTTAAGCAGTTGTCACCCTATGTCTTGCCTTTATCAGGACCGAAGGTTATTATATTTGGTTAATATTAGGACGTACATAAAAAATATTTGCTTGGACCCCACACTCGTTGAAAACAAAATATGCATGGTGCACTGGAATTCTTTTGATTGGAGTCTTTTATTGATGTTGCCAGCTCATATCTTGCCATTATCAAGAATGAAAATATTTGTATTTGGTTATTTATAAGGACCAACACGAAGCAATTTTATTGGGGTCGACATGGACCACAGACAAAATGAGTACAGAAAACACCGAGTTGTTCGATAATTTGACATACTAAAATATGTATATAATTGAAAACATAACTCTTTATGTGTTATGTTCATCTGACACAGTCATAATTAATATATGAATGTATTTGTATCACAGAAAGATTATGACTTGCCAAGAAAACTGCCTCAAATGATTGGGGTCCACATGGACATCTATTGTACTGATTAAGGTGTAATGTACTGACGAGGGTTAAATGCTGTGAGAAACAGCTCAATGTTTTTCATTCATCAGGATTTAACTTGCTACATCATTCACAGACAGGTAGAGCAATGCAAGCATTCAGAACCAAGATTTCTTTTCTGTTTTCTTTTATTGGTTGGTGCATCATGCACATCATCGAATTTTCTAGTGCGTACGCGTGTGTGAGTAATCAAGGCGTTCATACACACTACCAACATGTTGTTGAAACAGAATGTGGATGTTGAGCAAAGTCATTCATAAACATATCTAACGTTAGATACAGTTTCAGCATAGTATGAAAAGCCTGAATTTGTTGGACAAACAATCTTCAAATTTTGTATCATGGTAACATGGGCTCTGTTATTGAAGAGACATTCAGAGAATCCAATGGCAGATCCAGGTTTTTGTAGAAAGGGGGGGGGGGCGGCGCACTTAAGGGATTTCATGGGTTTCTTACACGCGATAGATGGCGGACATGCCAAAAACCCTAAGAAAATGAAGTATTTGGGTGGGAAAGAGGGTGGCGGGGGCGCCCCCCTGCGACCCTCCTGGATCTGCCTATGCGAGAGAGCATGGAGAGTTAAATATATATATATCTTTGAGCACGTGCACTTTAAGGCATGTGTTGCTTTCACAGCCTCGTTTTGATGTTCTTAATCACGTGCCACCAATCAACGCAGTGTTTGATTGGTGCCGCCATTGCTAGGTTTCCAATGACGTCTAGACACTCATTATTGTTTCCCGTGCCATTTTTATTGTATTTTCTGTAGGATGCTGGTCTCATTTCATATACAGTTTGACTCCACAACGATACCACCTCTTAAAGACCAAAAAGACCGACTATATAATGGAGCAACGCCTCTGGATCCCGAACCTCTATGGATAGACCAGTGATAACCTGCATATAGCATCCACTTCTCTACTGACACCAATTAGAGTCATCACATGAATAGGCTTGATTGAGAAGTTTTACTGTATGTGGAAAAAAAGATGCAATCACGCTTATAACAAGCTCCTAAAACGCGCCAGACATTTTAATAAAAGTAGCGCCTACTCAAGTTTTCTTCGAATTAGTAATATTGCAGCAGTTGTAGCTTCTCTTTTGTTCCATTTTTTTTTTTTTACATCTGGTAAATTACGTGAAATTTTGTAATTGCATATCAGTTTAATTAACATATCCTGTAATATATCAAACTGCTAGCAAACGTTCATTTCAATTTACAAGTACATATATCAGTGAGTTGTCTAATTAGATGCTATATCCAACCATGAAGTCATATTGTGGATAATGGGCTGAAGATAAAACAACATGTCACAGTAATCTTGACTGCATTCTTAAAATTACTTTAAGTGCACGCAACAAGAAACTTACTTCCGTCAGAATAAAACAAGTAGTTATGAATCGTCTATATAGGTGTATAGAAAACAACATAACATGACACTTTTGGGTATTGCTTCATTCATTTGTGAGAACAATCAACATTTGAAATGACCTGAACAAACAACAACAACATAGACTGTGGAGGGTGGAATATGAGTGTTCTACATTAACTTGTGTAAAGCATAACAAACAAGCACCATAATTAATATTCACAGAAAATTGAAATGAAAAGTAAGTAATTTACTTTTAAACAGGTTGGCATTTTTTTTTACTGCGTCAAATTCTAGGGTCCGACGGTCGCAAAAATTGAAGCCGCATCAGCCGTGATGGTCTCATTACAGATGAGTTTTTTTAAAAGGTATAAAAATAAATTCTCCTAATATATAATTATTATGTAATACATCGCTCATCACACAGTAAAAATCAGAGGATGCGCATTTGCGAAGGTCTGACTGTGACTGAAGTGAATAAAGTCTGGCGCACATCATCCACCCAAGATTTGACCAGATGGTGAGCGGGGATTGTGCCAGAGCAGGGCCCTGATCACAGTGCCATAAAGCATCTAAATGATTCTCTATTAGAGCTCCGCTTATCTCTGGTGCAATACTGCAAAGTGGTCCCTTAACTTCCACAATAATCAGTCCGTCTTTTCCACGACTAGATATAATACATAGACTGTTATTAAAAGCAGTGTAAAGTATAAAGCAGTGAAACCAGCGATGCTATTGCCTATATTGCTATTGTCAATGTTATTCAAGTGATGATGTACTCTCTGAGCACTCTTGATCTAATATATGCATTGTACGGAATTTGATGGTCGAGGTTGAAATGCTATTAAAAGAAACTGGGGAAATAATAATTGTGACTTAAAAACAAACGTTAATTGGTAAAATGCCAAAATCAAACACACATGATATTCATTTAGCATTTTATCAAGTTTGAACTGTTCTTTCAAGTGCTATCAATGTTGTTGCAGAAAATGTTGGAAATGGACCACAAATGGCCCTGTTGAAAGTAAGCTTTAATTGGCAAAGTGTCAGAACGAAACAGACACAAGGTTTTGCTTCAGCAGGTGAAGTGACGCAATTAAACCGAGACTGCTATGGTGGTCCAGACTTCCACCATCACTTCGTTTCCATGTTTATCTGTGATTTACCCCCATAGAATTACCCTAAACCAGAGCCCTGTACGCGTGATAACTTTGCACCCAAACCGGCAGCCGCATGTTTAACAAAATGTAAGCCATCACCCATAGATATTAATAGACAACCAGCCCAAAACCCACAATAGCCTGTACTAAATCAAGCTTATTTTATGCTTCAGTTATGTTTAAGTACATAGTAAAATGCAGTTATCACTAATTCTAACCACAGTAACAGAGTTATTGGCATTTACGTGAATGAACTCCACCAATGATCAATGTGAGTTACAAGGAATGCTTCTCATGAAGTTTCTATAAAGGAAACATGTGTGCCTGTGATCTTGAGTGAATTGCAAAGTAATTCACTTTAAAAACATCCAGATTAACTATTACTATAAATTATATAAAGCCACCCATGTTCCTGTTTGCAATGTCAATATAATGAAATACATCTAGTGCACTATTTAAGTAGAAGACATACATATGCAATAAAAAGTGTAAAGCTAGAAACAACTTGAAAATTGTAGAACATGCGGGTTTCTTTGCGGGTGATGGAGATGGAGGATGAGTATAGATTGAGACTAAGGTTGTCTTCCCTACGTCCGCTCAGCACGAAATCTAAGCTCAAAGTGCTAGTCGGCTTACTATGCTTAAAGTGCACCAAAGGATGTCTAATACTATAAGCGCTCAAGAAACAACACCGTCCCTCGTCTAGAGCCCTGCAGGCTGGGTGATACGAACCCCCCCCCCCCCACACACACCCGCGGACGTTTACTGTGAAACCTACACCCAAGCCAGCAACCCGAACCCACACCCACAGATAATAATGGACAACCTGCTCAAAACCCGCAAAAGCCCACACTAAAGCCTGCTTATTTTATAAATATTTACAGTTATGTTTAAACTAATACATTTTCAAACATTTTAACCAGAGTTACAGAGTTATTGGTATTGACATGAATTAACTCCACCCATAATCAATGTGAGTAACAGGAAATGCTTCTCAAGGAGTTTCTGTAACGGAAAGTAGTTTTCCGACCATATACCTTGGTTACTGGCAATCCAGCACAGCATAATAATAAACTCTAATGAGTAGGTTAATTTGCTGTCTCCTCAGAGATGAGTTAAACAGTGGAACACAGTGGGGGTTGATTATACGTGAAAATTTCCGTTGTCCGTCAGACTGAATAGTGACTAGTAGGCCTATTCTAATGCACATGCATCAATTACAAGAATGCAAGGAATGAGTAACATCATCTCAGCGCAAATGACCATAACTTACTAATCTCTGACCACGTCACTTTGCTAGATGGTGACCGTGAGAGTGACCATTGCTAATTGACATGTTGTGGTTATAACAATGTGGTAATTACCTCTGCTGACCACTCATTAGGTTCACTGTCCACCGTGATAAATGTTGCTGTCAAACGATGCTGTCACACTGCATGTCTCTTGCTCAGTCGTCTGCTCTATGCATATACAGTTCTCCCTTATCTAGAATACTCTGCATGTAGGTATGAATTTGCGCAACTAATAGGCTCATCTAACTGGGCAAATAATGTCCCTTCATATTTTAGATATATTAATAATTTCAATAGACAATACTGTAAACATCTAGTCTTTTCAATTTGTTTCTGTATATGTGGTAAATAAAAGTATTGCAACACTACTAATTATAAAACATAACGTTTCCTGCTCAAATCATTTCTCTTCTAAATTGTATTATGTTTTGTAAAACTAAAAATATGCATTAAATTTAAATTCAGACTGATACAACATAACGATCAGTTGCTAGCAAATGATTTGAATATTCCTTTTTTATAAGAGATTATCATTTTTAGATTTTAGTACAAGTTTGAATATTACAAATTTATTTCAAGTTTACTCAAAGTAACGTGTGCTCTACTTTAGTATAAAGTGTGAGAAGTTATATTTTGGCCCTTCGTGTGAAACAGGACTACTTCTAGGAGAAAAGGCTGGGGAAAGGGTTACTGAGTATATAAAATGTGAAGAGGGTAGCTAGGCACTAGTAAGGCTGTCAACCTACTTTCCTTTCCGCCCCACCACCTAATGAAATTACATCATTACATCAGAAGGCCCTTTTCATTTCACAGTATCAGCAACATGTCGTCCAACTGAGTTCTGAGGAAGCCATGTTAAACTGTTAGTTGATTGACTACTTTTTAAAGAACGCCAACGCGAATGCTGTTTCCGGAACTACAAATATGCATGTCTCGTCGCATTAATTCATGTATAAATGTAGATAGATTCCTCAGATTGCGTTAGCTATGTGTGGATTGCATAAACATGGATTGCATCTATCACTGAGTTATGTTGTGAATCTCTCATATTAACAGAAGGAATGCTGAACATCCTCTGCCGCCGGAGACGTAGCCATGATTCGGCTTGTCACGTGTTCATGCATGGCATCATTCTGTGAATTGGCATTGCTTATTCTTTGTACATTTGCGTCAATAATCAATTACTTGTCATACCACAAATAGGTAGACAGAAGTCTAACTTAA
Organism: Streblospio benedicti; assembly: GCA_019095985.1. NCBI lineage: Eukaryota > Metazoa > Annelida > Polychaeta > Spionida > Spionidae > Streblospio > Streblospio benedicti. The sequence continues at coordinate 60,342,697 of CM032660.1, read as the reverse complement.
ATAAACCACCCACATATTCTAGAGTCAGGCAATCCCAAGCGGTGAAGCTGAATCAATCATTTTATTGTGGCCAATGGTAGTTGGTGAATTGTCAAAAAATGTGTTTTAAAAGGTAGATTCATCTTTGCCCCATGTAGTTCTCTCAGTAAATATAGGTGTTAAACATTTGTGACTGATGCTTAATACCAAGTTTGAAAGCCGCTTCTTTATAGAACTAGTAGATGCGTAGTAAAATAAAATTTATACAAATTTCAATCACCTCACATAGACACAATACACAATCAAATATTCTAGAATATAAAAGATACCAGGAAAAATAGAATGTTCAACTATTTACATAGGCGGATCCAGGGGTCACAGGGGGCGCGTGACCCCCCAGCTTTTCCCACCAAAATACTTCATTTTCGTAGTTTTTTGTTTACATGTCTGCCATTTATCGCACATGTGAAAAATTCCTTAAGTGAGCCCCCCCCCCCTTTTCAAAAACCTGGATCTGCCTTTGAATAAAAAAATTAAAAAAGTAGTCCACGATGACTCACCTCTAAAATCCAACGATGATCCGGCAGGAGCACTGGTGCCGAGCGACTCAAACGAACCCCTCACCAATCCTCCTCCTCCTGAAGCTGAAGAGCTTGACGGCGATGCAGGCTCTGACCCCCCGGATGCTGTGCCGATGCTCCCGGAGTCGTCCACAAGTCCGCGGGCAGCGACCCGCGGTGGGGGCGTCGCGGAGCCACTGGCCGCAGCAGGCACCGTGAAGGGGATGGTCTTCTGCGAGCTGGGAAAGATAACCATGGAGCTACAACGCTGCACCTTGGACACGCAGGCTTTCTGGAGCAGGGAAAAGCCCGAGGAAAGGTCCATCACTCCTGAGGGCAGGGAGGGCAGGCCCGCGGGCATGGAAGGCAGGGAGGGAGCACCGCCCCCTGCTGAGAGACGTCGCGACAGCGAGTCCATCATGGTAGGGGGGGAGGGGTGGTTAAGGTGTAAGACAGTTACAATGTGGTTTATATCCTAGGATGAGATCAGTTTTTTGTGGTACAAACATTCAATCAGTGGTTATGATCTCACTAAGTGTAAATTGAAAGCAAGTATTTCTTGTTATTGAAGAAGATATGAATAATCCCTCTGAGAAATTGGTTTTGGTATCTCTTGGCTTTTTGCTGCTAGGAACCTGGCAGGTAAAAGCTGGGGTGTACTTTGAGCTGAAGCTGAAAACGAGAGTGTTCTTGGTGGTTGATATCCTTTGAAGGTTGCCTTTAGAACCTGAAATGTGTCTGTTAGTTTGATCACTATCCGTTATTGTGAGATGTGGTTCTGTGGAGGAAGAACAGCTTGCTATCCGTAGTCTGCAGTTCAGTCTAATCTCTCAACAACATACAGTGTTACGCAACTGCATGCATTGAGAATGTTATAATATGAGTACCATTTCAAGTAAGAAAGCACAGTTACATTGTCACATTGTTTCTACTTCTCAATGATATCTAGCAGCAGTTCTACATTTTTAAGTCTATCTGTGGAAGATCAATGACTTTACATAGAAAGCCTGTAACTAACTTCTATTTACATGCATGACAAATAACTTGTCCCATTATTTGTTTATACCAATCCAATGGTTCTCACTATATGAATCACAAACAAAGGTTCCACTGAAGCATTTGATCATCACTTCAGATTTTATGAGTTCCACTTAACCTCTCACTGATATACAGCAAGTTTGAGACGCTACTAGTGCATTCTCAGGAAGTTAGAGTAGTCCTGTGTTTAAACAAATACATAAATGTCAAATTAACATAATTACACTGTGAACTGATACAAAAGAATGATTCATTATGGATCGTATAGCGAGTCTGAAACGGGGAGTTGTTCCCGCAAATCCGGTTTGAGCATCATGATGACAAATTGTTACATAATAACAGCATAAATTTGTAAATTATACATGTAGATGTTGAAATCTACTCTGCATGCATAGTATATCTTTATGAAACGTTTCATGATTGTCAAGTCTAACTTTTCTTGTGAACAATCAAAACTAAGATGAATATTTTTACTGCCCTCGTCCATGTTCTAAAATGGAATTCTTTATGGGCAGTAATGGACAAAAATATGCGGTCGGTATGTAAATACATTTCCAGATGCCTAAAAAATTCAAAATGTTTCAACAATTGCTAAATATGAATTGCAATACCAGTTGCAAATTGTGTTACCAGTTGCAAGCAATGCACACTATCTGAAGAATCTGCCATACTTAATCATTAGCACGTCTGGTTTAATGCTATTGCATGTGAAACACCCACTAGAAAATTCTAAATTGGATAAACAGAACAATTATTGCACCCAAAGTTCTAAGAAGGCCTGAGTATGTCTTTGTCGTAGCAATTACAGCATTAGAAAAATAATGCATGCTATTTAAAGCCTACGTCATCGTCTGCTTTTGTATAGGCCAGGAAAGTAGACCCGGAAGTTGGGAGACAATAAGCAGATGTCGCCAAGCAGTGAGTGGTGTAAGTCTAATCTACTAATCTCTTTTAATTGGAGGAGACGGAGGGAATTCAGCGCGAAATTGGAACTTCTGCGCGATTTTGTAGCCATTTTTAGAATCTTGCAAGACGTTCAATGTTTCAAGATTTTTTAACTGTATTCAAAATGATTGTTTGTAGCTAATTTTGCTACAGAACCAATGGGAAATAGTTTTTCTGTGATATATATGAAAATGAAAATGCTAAATTCTGTATTTTTATTGAGCTACGTTTGTACACAGTGGTTTGGTGATTTCCATTTTAAACCATATTCTACGAGCGATAACAGGATGCGCCCAGTGACTCCAAAATCGCGCAAAAGTTCCATTTTCACTATAGTCTTTCTGTCGTCTACGTGTACATGTATACAGTGTATATCGTTTGTAAAATGCACTTGAACTAAAACCCAGTCTCTCTTCCCACCCCAGTAGTCTTCACTATGCAAATTAGCCAGCACAACTTTCGCTTTATGTAATTGTAAATGCATAAATGATGCTTTGTTGACTTTAGTCCTTGAGTCTACTTTCATTTCACTTTGACAGCTAGGCCTACTACCAGTGCATTTTTCATCTATAATAAATGCATGTCCCAGCATTTCCCTTTTTGTGCTGTAAACACTGTTTTGTTTCATGGTTACAATGCACGTCCATGGCACGTGCATGTCGAATAAGTGAATAGTTGACGCTGAGGTAGTATTTCAAAATCTTTGTTTATAAGGGGTGGAATCAGAATTTGACCCATGCCATAATCATCTCCTACCACACTGTACTGTTTTCGTGACTGTGAGACTGGGGCTCGAAGCACAAAAGAGGCAAAGAAATATGCAATGGCCAACCACAACCGCATATATACACTGCCAATATCCACCAAAACAAGAGGGCGCTATAGCAACACCAAGCCACAGCGCAAACCTATACTGGACAGGTCTCCGGAGAGTGAGGTGAAAGAGTTAGACAAACAGAGAACCAGACCCAAAACCAACAATACTGGGGTGACAGGGCAGTGGGGTTCTACTAAAAGCTAGACAGGCTTTATATAAATAGGAATATAACTATGGCCCTGAATAGCTCAATTAGTCAAAAGCATTGAACACTATACATGTATATATGTATATGACGTGCCATGTATATAGCACAGTTTGCTCAACATATGTGGTATTGTATATTCACCAACAAATCACGAATCCTGTTCGAGCTGTATTTGTAAGATGGTACTCTTGATTGCAAATAAAAAATAATTTATTTTATAACAAAACAGTATTTACAGGTCATATGCCTCACCTAGTAGTCAAATAATAAAAGTTAAAAAAGTTTAACTGTCAAACATACACTGCCCTTTCATTTTCTTTCAGGAGGATGGTGATGTATCTTCATACAGGAAGCTAGTGGCAACGTTGACATGCTTAGAACTGAGCATGTCCCGAAAGATCCCAGTTGCATATGATCATATTTGCGCATTACGTTTTCTCTCATGTGTCTTTTAATGTTCACATTGTCAACAGAAGAAGACCACTTAGAAAGTAGGTGGCACGAATCTGGTATTATCACTCTGATACCAATGAAGTCTACAGAGAGCCCCCGTCGACGCAAAGACATTGTCATATGCTGGTCAACGGCAAGTACGGGGCCTGTTTTTGCATTAGACTCCAGATAATGTACGTAGATGATGTAATTATGTACAGTGTGCGAAATTGAGCATTTTAATGCTACCTAAAGCTCTCTATTCAGGTCACTTCAATGCTTAGACCATTGCTCACGATCTCAGCTTACGACCTTAGTTAATACATACATGTATATATATTACAGTGACTTTCATAGATGTTTTAATATTGATATACTTCATTCTTATATGTTTTGCTTTCAAGTGTCGATTCATTGTTTAAGAGATATGGGTTGTGCAATCTAAATATATATCCCTCTAGTCCGTGTAAACAAATCCCCAACAGCTCAAATATGACGACCCACTGATATTTGGGTAAGATCTCGTAGTAAAACCACTCACGTGAAGGTGGCGTGAAAAAAAAATCATCATAATATGTGACGTCAGCATGTTGTTTTGACTTTTTCCTCAAATCACGTGTATTTGAGCCAATCGAATGGCGTATTGAAATATCAACAACATGCCTACGTCATTGGATGGGGCCGCCTTTTTCACCAAATTTGGGCATGGCTCCGCCCTTTTAAGGCTTTATACCTTATATGAAATGTCAATTTCATTCACAGCCCGTGTTCAGTCGCTGCTTCGTGTAATCATGGTCATTCCATTTTTAGAGCATTAAACACACTTTGCCTTTACAGATTAATATTTTAATCCAACAGCTTCAATATAACGATTAATTTGTGCTGCATTCATGCTTGAAAACGCTGGGTTCGAGATCGTTATGTTTAGAATCTAAATTTATAGTATTAGGTACTGGTGTACTAAAAATAGCGTAAAATTGTGTTTCATGGACAACAATTTGATAAAAAATCGAATTATTGATGTATCTATTTCAACCTATTGACTGTTTACTCGGTATTTTGTATTCGAATCTGTATGCCTTAAACGGTTTTGTGAACATTATTTTGCTCTTATCTGTAAAACTAAAGCTAACAAATCATTATTTTCACGCAGATAGTATACAAACTATCAGTATCTTTGAGGGTCGCCTCGTTAATTCAGAGGCGATTTAAATGCTAATAGAGCCATGCCACCCCCCCACGCCAACCCACACCCCATAATCCCCACCCACCTGCTCCCAAGAAAGTTTAGGAATTTACTAATTTTTTTTCATGGGGTCTGAGATCATTTCATAGTGATAAGTAAACTTAAAAAGTAATGTGAATATAAACATCTCAAAACTCAGCTTCATTCAGGGTTTCAATCTCCACCCAAACATCGGAGGCAGTTGCCTCCCTTGCCTCATATGTTTAAAAGAACTAAGAAATCGATCACACTCTTACTCTTTTAAAAATGAAATTAGTAACGGGGATGTTTTAATATGATGAGGGTATTTTACGAGTGTAGGCTACTCATGAATTGTATCAATGAAGACGATAATATGTATTTCCTACACAGTCAAAACATAAAGTGATGATAGTTTACCAATTACCTTTGTCCGGCAGATAGGGGTGAAATCTATTTTAGTAACTCACTTTATGTTATCTAAACATTCTAGAACTTCTCCTATCGTCTGATAGAGCAACATATGCACATGCATGTACCCTGTAAAAGTGCTGATGCAACACACACAGCAAAAACAGCCTCTCGATTTGCGTTTTTTGGGGGAAGGGGTAGGGGATCTCATGTGTTTTGTAAGCACGAAAGATGGCGAACATGCTAAAATAAACATGAAAATGCAGTATTTTGGTGGAAAAAGGAGGAGTGTGTGTGTGTGTGTGTGTGTGTGTGTGTGTGTGTGTGTGTGTGTGTGTGTGTGTGTGTGTGTGTGTGTGTGTGTGTGTGTGTGTGTGTGTGTCCTACATCTTCCTCACTAAGTGTTTTGTACCTCTTTTTGCACGTTAAATACGCTGTGGTGACCACATGTGATTGTCATTCTGAGTTTTCAGTTTAAACTGAGCACCCCATACAACATGCATGTCTTTAACTTATATTCTTTGAATGCTGCAAACGTGAATACTGAATAGCCCAAGGCGCCGCAAAGCCCCCAAATGGTAGCTATTATCACCTACACTGAACGTGCCCCCACCCCACCCCCACTCATAGTTATTATCGTCACTATATTGAAGACCATTCTACAAGAAAACACACGTGTGTCCCAAATGCGTTTACCATAAAAATCAACACCGTCCGGTGTTCAAAATTTTCCCTAACAGCGCATTCAGCCTTTCACTACCCGCCCAAACAACCACTATGCAATATGAGGCTCTCAGAGGCATAATAAACGTGGGTTACGGACCAACATTATGTCACTGTGATAAGATCTAGCAAAAAGACACAAGGTACCCATGATCAGCCCAAATAAAACACCTGTCTGCACTTAAACATGCTTTACACATAAACGAACACGCACAACGCATTCACACGAATTTGTGCTTTTTATGGTGGAATTCGCTGGTGTGTAAAGCAGACTTTCAGCCGAATGGCCCTGTTAGGTTGGTGTCACGTACCTGTTGTGTCAAAACCAAAACGAGACCCCGTACCTCGCTATCAAAACGTATGATGTATATGCAAACCCGGCGCAAAATGCCAATTTTTAGACTAAAAAAGCTTTGTGACTAACACTAAATGTGGATTGAGAAGTAACATGAGTCGCTTTCAAGTTTAATGCTTCAAATTTACAAACAATGCCACGTGATGAAAACACGCTTTGAATCATAGCACGAGAACATGGTTAATAACTCATTCTATACTCACATTAACTGCTGCTTTAGAACCAATATCATTTGCATGTTCATCTCGCCAAAACTGTACTTTCTTGGCCACTTGGGACCTATGTGTTATCAACTTTTACCGTCGGCAAAACGAGGCGATTGCTGTGTATGTTGCATGTCCATGAGCAGATAAAAACGATGACAAATGTACGGCAAACACACGTGTTTTCTCAGCTCAATGCATGAGTGATGAGTCATTCACTTTTTGCACACTTTCATAAAAAACACGAGAGGGATGTGATCTTATATTAGCTCTTCCAATCATAGACTTGGACGCAATAGGAATTCTACACTGTAATAGTAGCATAATCCTACATAGGTACCAAAAACAAGTAAAGCGATCAAATGTGTTTGCACCAACACGACTGTCTGTAAAACTAGAATATTGCGCGCTATTAACTTTTGCGATTTTCATTTATGCATTATTTTGCGAATATTTAATTTTGCGATTTTGGTCCATCCTGGACCTTCTTTACATCGGTTATTAATGTTTGCTGACTATTTACATTTGCGTTTTTGCACATATCCACGAACTTTGCAAATTAAATTGTGCACAAACATTTCTAGTTTTACAGTATTCATCAAGAGCGTCATTTTGCAACCGCCAGCAAAGGGTGTGAGGGTGCATTATGTCTGTGCATTACATAAAACAATGGCAAATGCATTGCAAATACACTTTTTGCTCATCACAATGAATGTATAATCCACGTTTTTTATACCCATCATCCGCAAGTGCCGTGAGTATGATGAACAGGCCCCACTCACCAATCTGTTTATCCCCACATATCTCTGCCTCGTGCCGAGTGTTGGACAAACACTAACTATATCAGCATGATATTAGACCATAGCTGTCAACCCTATTCTGGCTAAAACTACTGCCATCAACCCTTTTCTGACTAAAACCACTGACACTGCTATTAATTCTTTCCTGGTTAAAACTACTGTCCCTGCTATTCACTCTTTTCCGACTAAAACAACTGCCACGGATATTAACCCTTTTCTGACTAAAACTACTGCCATTTTAAGACTAAAACTACTGTCACAGCTATCAACCCCTTTCTTACTAAAACTACTGGCGCTGTTACTATATCAACCCCTTTCTGTCAATCAGTTCTTTTCTGGTTAGGTTTATAGCCAGACATACATGGATATTGAAGCTCAAATCAGTCGTTGTAGTGTCACCATGGTTAAGATCTGGTCACACATACGCCAATACTGAAGCCGAATGGAGCATGGTTTTGTAGCCATTGAGTTAGCTGGTAAGTTTTATTAGTGTGCTGTCTTAGTACACAAAGTTTCTTGTTGTTCGGGACCGTCTGACACCACCTTATACGCTTCCTTGCGCCCCTATATCCGACTACTCCTGTAATAATAGTAACCAATCCACATGCATTATCCAACAAAGTGCTGGTAACAAGAGCTACCCGCGTACAATTTGCCACAGACACTAATGCCTGCTGTAGTAGGGTAACACTGTTAGATCCGCCAATTAGAGGTGACAATTACCTCAATGGTGGTCACGTGGCTTTGGTGCACGAGGATTATTCCACTCAACCCATGCACAAAGGGGACTCATCCATATTAATCTTTAGAGAACGCACAAGTCCATGTGCGCAGTGCCCCACAGGGGCCAACCAATCCCCATCCTTTCCCCCCTAAAACTTAATGGCGTGACTAGGATACTAGACAGGATGTGATTGGTTAGGTACGATGACCGAATCACGTGACTTGCAATTTTGTAGGGCAGCCCTTTACTTGAGAACTGTGCACCCCGCGTGACCACTGCACGCGCACAACTTTACTTCAGATTGTGCGTCATCAGTAATTGGCCTCCATTATCTCAATAGCACTAATACGCATTCATTATAAGAACTATTACAATATCATATTGCAATTTACTAATATTGTAATTTCCACCTTGTGTATTCACTTGAATATGGTTCAGTGGCAAAGAGCGCACAAAGTGTCAATCCGGAACTTCTAAAAATGCAGCTCAAAATTCTGAGATTTTTTGGGGGAGTGTTTTGTGCTAACCATATATGCGTTTACCTACAGTTTGTGTTAATATTAGCGAATGACTTATCTAAACACAAGAAACCTTGATTCCTCACCGGTGTATTCTCTTCGTTTAATTAGATCCAGACCTTGACACATTGCAATACCTATATTATCCAGCCTTTGTTAAGTCCTTTGGATATCATTTCCCTACCTCACAGTACAACGTTTATGTCGATTTCACCAGACAGGTTAATTACGGGACCATTGACGCATAGCCAAGAATGGCAACGAATCAAGGACGTATATATAACGGTTTAAACGAGTCAACCCCCTCAATATTCGCGGGAGCGGTCCTCAAAATCCAACCAACCACAAGCCCGACTGCTGGGATGTTCAGCGGCGTTGTCATCAATAATAACGACGTGATTTTTTATCTCTGAGTTCCGCGCGATTGCGGACCTCTAACCCACGGGCAGATATTATGAACATTGCCGGCTTGTAAATGCAGTGTGAATAATAAACCTGTGAAACCGACGATGTGTAACTCGCTATATCATTACAAAAACAATTGAAATTCCTCGCGTGGCTGTTCATAAAAGTTTCTTTTTTTGACATCGTCGCGGGACAGAATAGCTCGCAAGACACTTTCTCCGCACGTAAGGTGCCGATATTCCATACGGTGCCACATCGTTTGCACAACGTTTATGGACTCAAAACATCTAAATGAAGTTTACAGTTCGATTAGCGGGTTGTGGGTGGGGGATATCCTCTTTGAAGTAGGACCTCAAACAAATGACATAAACAAAGCTTTCCCAGCCATCAAAGGAGCTGTCCTAGATAAATGGCTGAACGAATGTGTGCCCGTACGTAACCAAGTTATATTCTTCTAGAAACATAGGGTAACGCCATTACATGGGTTGTCTAGTTACTATAGTAGGAAATGCTATCACAAAAACTGTATATTGCCCCCTTCCCCAGAGTCTGCCATATATGCGATATGGATATGACCCCCATCACTCACTGTTACTGGGATTGGTGGTGTCAAAGTGGCCAGTGGACATGGGAGCTTGATTGCCGAGGACTCTGCCAGGCGAGATCTGTGCAGTTTATCAACTAGTCCACCTACAGACTAGAGTTCGCACTGATCTTATCAAAGACACTGTTTCCTATTGTATTGTATCTGCTCCTCATTCACAATTTAGAAGCATGACACTGTTAGATTATGATTGTTTCATAATAATAATAAAAAAAACAGCAACAACAAAGCAGTGGAATTTTATATCACCGTCTTGTGTGAATGCTATGAGGACTAGACTGAAATGTTCCCTTTTCATATATTCTGTTTTGTTGTTGTTCTACTGGAGAAGAAGGCTCTTATTATATAACAATGTCAGCTATTGCTTTTTCAACAATCCAGTTACAATGGATACAGAACTTACTGGAAGGAGGTTTTACAAACCTAAACTAACGAATAAGAAACACAGTCCCGTGATCCCGGTGGTCTAATATTGGAAGACAAATAGGCATTAGACCTTCCCCATTCCATCTGTCACTGCATCCATATTCATTTCTAAGTGGCCTCGAATATCATTGTGTGCAGTGCAGTGTATCCGAACTACATAGTTAAACTATCCAGATTCGAGACAGAGATAGCGACTTGCCTACTATTTTGCATCGTCGGTTTTCACGGCTTGATCACTCACACTGCCTTTAAGTCCTTGTTCATCCCAACCCGTGGGCCCAGTTATAGCTTTTATGTGGACAAATTATTTTTGGTTAGACTTACGTCAAAGACAAAATCAATACTCGGTTTCATCTTACTTATATAGCGAGATAGTACGTTTTTTTGGCAGTGGGCTTTCTGATTGGTCGGTTTCTGAGCGTAATTTCCACAGAATTAGATATGGTGGATTCACGGCTATATACTGCGTATATAGTCGTGAGATATGACGATGACTATTTTGAAGGAAATACAAATACTGTACGTTTTAGTGCCCGAAACACTTAATTGGCTCACCACCTTTCTGCGGTGTAAGGACAGACAGCATCGGATAGCAGGGTGTACATGTATAGATGGTGCCAATTAAAACGTCTGTCAAGGGCACCGCCAATGTTAGCAACAATGTCGTATTTACCATACACAGTAGAGATTGCAAATAGCACAGCAAAGTGGGTAGGCGTAGGAACATGGGAAAACAGAAACACTGTGGTGTGTTGTCATTACAAGCCAGCAGCTAAGATAATACCCCTGCATTTTGACTTACTAGCAACCTGGAGGGGACGCAATATCCCGTGGGGGGGGGGCACTGAGTCTAGAAAAGTACGGTTGTGCTAGGGGAGCACTCGGAAATCTGACCCAACCTGAGTGCTAAATCCCAAAATTCTAACCAAATCTGAGTCCCGATCTGAGTGCTCGATGGATGATTTTGTACCCAAACCGAGTGCAAGATACAATAACTACATGAAAATGCTTTCATTAAGACTAATAAGTAAGTACATATTTGTGAATTGTGGCATTTGATGCAGTGTAATATTAAAATCAATCAGTCATTTTGAAAATTTGATACCAACCTGAGTGCATATTGATAAAAATCCAACCCAACCTGAGTGCAACATGACAACTAGACCCAAACTGAGTGCAAATTTGTGGTGAAAAAGGTGGGTCTTTTTCCCCTAGCACACCCGTCCGCCAAATGTATTGAGTGCCCCCCCCCCCACAATATTGGCCATCCTGTGCAAATCCAGCAATTAGTGTGACTTTCACAACACTGTTGTGCCAAGACTCTACACAGGCAGAATTTAGCTTAATTTTACATCTTTTAATCACGTATGTTTCTGCATTGGTTTGAATGTGCCATCAAACAAGAGTGATGTACGCTTATGTATTTGAAAAATTGTATTGAACCGTTGGTAAAGACTCCAGTCCTGGGATTGCACAGTGCTGTTTAGAGATGTGCAATTCAGATAAGGGATCCCAGACAGTCAGATCTATGCTGCCTAACTTTTCAATACATCAAGATGTGAAACTGTATAGACTAGCATCCTTGTGAATTACCCTTGTTGTAAATGCACACCCCTATATCTCCTATATGCTTCCTTCTATCACGTATTATTCTGAAGTCCAGTATTTTTTCGTCATATCTAAAAAATTTCCAGTACTTCAAGATATGTGAAATCTATAGACCAGACTGCCATGCACTGAGAAAGATGTACAAGTTTGAATTCCTTTTCTACCAATCACCTTTGTGAAGTTTACAGCGCAAAAACATAAAGAATGAATTAAATTTGAAATGAAAACTTAAAAAACTGATAGCCACCATATGCAAAAAAATCCGTTTTTGAATATACAAACACTGACTTCTACTGCATTATCCCAATATACCAAGTCACTTTGCACGAAGAAGAAAACTACTTATAAAATCTCTAAACAATCAAAGTTTTCCCATTCACTTTGTAATGTCCGTATACGAGACGCAAAAAGTAGCTCATCTCGCGTCTGTGTGTCACGTCTAAGTGAACGGCGGTGGCGGCAGCGGTTGGGGTGACAGGGGGTCGTAGGGAGGCTGTCACGCCGGCGACGACGGCGGCAGGTGAGTGAGCAGAAGCCTGTTGCTCAACTCAATACGGACATAGACTTCTGTGACAGTGAGCCTTATGGTGGTGGTGGTGCTGATTTCTGATGCTGTATGTGTAAATTTGGGCTTTACAACTTCTCACACACTATGCATGTGGACGCTATTCTGACATGTGTTTTTCACGTCTGTCATTCTGTTTGTGCTCATTACAGAACAACGTCTTACACGCGCAGTATATGTTTAAAAGTCTTTTCATATTTTACATACGGTATTTCGAATTTTCTGCTGTCATGGTGTAGTAAACTCCGTCTGGATACGAGCACGTGGTCTGTAAACGCTGTTGTAAAATGTCTTTTATATGTCTGGGTAAAGCTACTGTCAGGAAAACGGGTGGAGAGGCTCGTGGGTTGGCAATAGGCTCTTGAAAATGAATGTATTTATTTCGCCTTTTTTTCCATTTGTTGTTGTGGAAAATGGGGCCCTATGAGTATGGGCCTCAAGGGTATCTAGTGTATTTAAGAAAGACCACCCCTATAAAAATATAATATGGCTTTCGGTTCCCAACGTCCATAAACATTCTGGAGGAGCTGCACGCATTCCTTGCAGAAGTCCTTCAGCCTTGCATCCCCTAAAGAAATTTATTCCTTTGCTCTTGAAAAGTTTTTGTACTGTGGGCCAAAATAACAAACTTCAATCACTATAACGCATATTGAAAATAGTTTTTACTGAATAGAACAAACCAATATCTAGCAACAAATGAAAAGCAACATTTTGCAAGATAAACCCATGGCATGACATGTAACACTAGGGTAAAGTTCTCCAATTGATCATGTTCTTTTAAATGTGTCGATCACTTCTAAGAATAGTCTGATGAAACCTGAATCATCTGTATCAGTGCCACAATCTGCTGCTGCAGATAAGACGTTTGTAACATGTTCTGAAGAAACAAGGTTTGTTACATTTTCTGAACTATCATGAATAAAAGTAATGTCAGCATTCTAATGGCTCTTTTCTCTTCAATCTCAGTTTATCGTTAAAGGTAAACACTGGTGTTGTACCCTGTTCATTTTTTTCTTTTTTTTTTTCATTTTTTTTTGTATTTCAGATAGACTGATTTTCCATAATGCACGGACTTGTACATCCTTGTCCTGTGTGGTCATCAAAAATCTGTTTTCCTATACTAAATCTATCCTCGCCATTGTGTGCAGACAGGCAATGATATTGCCCGTTTTCAATTTTTTGTTCAGTTCACTTGCAAAAGTAACAGCAGAATTCTTGTTCATCTAAAATGACCACACATACTTAGTTATAGGTCAATTTAGTTTTCACGGTTGATATGTACTAATAATTGTTTAAAAATACAGATTGGTAGGACTATATCTATATTGGGGAATAGTGTTGAAACATTGAGCTTAACGTTCACAGGTATCAAATATAGTAGGTCATTGATGATATAATGTGTAATCATGCAAAGAAGAAGTAGTAACATGGATAATTGAAAAAAAAACTATAGTAAAAATACACCATGTCTAAAAAAGAGGCCATTACCCGCAACCCCAAAACTGTATTTATGTGGCCAGTACCCGTAACCATGGTGGGCCATTACCTGTAACCTACACATCCACCAATAATCGCCAATCGGAAATAACATACTACAATCATGCTGAACCCGGCCTCTAGATTTTCACTCATGGGTTGCTCTTATACAACATTTAAACAGAACAGATCATACTATAATTAGAGGGTGGTAGTTAAATAAACTGTCTTACTGACTATGCTGTCCGCTATTTTTTTTACTAGTAAAGGTCGGTTCCGGACGGTGACTTTGGGTTGTGTGTAGGTCTAAATACACAGTGAGAGAGTGCTATCAGTTTCTAGTTCAAATGGTGTTGTATCAAGAAATATATCATATCTGTTTTCATATAGTGTTACCTATGTCCCATTTTCTGCACATACTCAATATTCATTATTAATCATTATATACCACTTGTGTTGTAGTGGTAGTCAAAAATAGACATATATTTGATAATTCTTTGGTTAGTGAATTACTAAGGAAGGGGAAAATTATGACCGTACAGGAATGTTAATATTGCTTAATTTTGTGTATGCAACTAACATATCATTGTTAAGAATGAATAGTTGAAGCTATTTATTCCATTTGATTTAAATTTGGTTCATGATTTTTATTAGTAGCATTATAATTTATACTGAGCTTCGCTTGAGAAACATTTTTGATCTATAAGATAATTTCAACATAATGTACTCATATAAACCAATGTTCATTTAGCGATGTAACAATATTCTTATTGATGACGAGAAATAAAAAGGAGGACCTTTTTTAAGACTAATTGATGCAAATCAATGTGGGAAAGACAATGTTTACTCGAATATGGTTATTACTAATCAGTATGGCTACTAGCCCCAATGGGGGCATTATGGCACATATTTTACGAAGGTAGGCGAAGACGACAGTTAAAATCCAACAAGACTATGAATGTCTGTTAGACTTTTGATCTTATTCTGTGCATCACATAGCCTACCAAGATAGTAGGTTTGGTAGTTTATCCATGATTCTGACGATGACTTGTTTTGTGATTGGAACATAGTACTGTGGTACGGAATTTTATTCTATTACACCACAATACAAACCGTATTGTGTAGATCATGACCAACCAGAATTAGCATTTTAAAGTGTACCCAATAATTTGAAAAATTAATGACAGGGCCAACTGCCTTTAGAGATACATTTTATTCTCCAAAAGAGGCTCATGGGTTGGCAATAGGCTCATGAAAATGATTTTTTTTCTTGTTGTTGCTGTGGAAATGGGGCCCTATGAGTATGGGGCTGATGAGTAGTCTAGTGTATTTTAATAAAAGACCACCCCTATAAAAATATTGGGTTGTGTGTAGGTCTCAATACGCAGTGAGAGAGTTCTATATAGATATCAGTTTCTAGTTCAAATAGTGTTTATCAAGAAATATATCATATCTGTTTTCATATAGTGATAACTATGTCCCATTTTCTGCACGTACTCAATATTCATTATTAATAATATATACCACTTGTATTATAGTGGTAGTCAGAAATAAAACATTTTCTGATCAATCTTATGATTAATGAATCACTGAGGACGGGGATACTTATTATCGTACAGGAATGTTAATATTGCTTAATGTTGTGTATGCAACTAACATATCATTGTTATAAAAGAATAATTGAAGCTATTTATTCCATTTGATTTAAATTTGGTTCATGATTTTTATTATGAGCATTATAATTTATACTGAGATTCGCTTGAGAAACATTTCTGTTCTATAAGATAATTTCAACATAATGTTCTCATATAAACCAATGTTCATTTAGCGATGTAACAATATTCTTAGTGATGACGAGAAATAAAAAAAGAGGACCTTTTTTTAAGACTAATTGATGCAAATCAATGAGGGAAAGACAATGTTTACTCGAATATGGTTATTACTAATCAGTATGGCTACTAGCCCCAATGGGGGCATTATGGCACATATTTTACGATGGTAGGCGAAGACGACAGTTAAAATCCAACAAGACTATGAATGTCTGTTAGACTTTTGATCTTATTCTGTGCATCACATAGCCCACCAAGATAGTAGGTTTGGTAGTTTATCCATGGTTCTGACGACTACTTGTTTTGTGATTGGAACACAGTACTGTGGTACGGAATTTTATTCTATTGCACCACAATACAAACCGTAATGTCTAGATCATGACCAACCAGAATTAGCATTTTAAAGTGTACCCAATAATTTGAAAAAGTAATGACAGGGCCAACTGCCTTTAGAGATACATTTTATTCTCATGGGTTGGCAATAGGCTCATGAAAATGATTTTTTTTTCTTTTTTTTTGCTGTGGAAATTGGGCCCTATGGGTATGAGGCTGAGGAGTAGTCTAATAAAAAAGACCACCCCTATCAAAAATATTGGGTTGCGCGTAGGTCTCAATACGCAGTGACAGAGTTCTCTCAGTTTCTAGTTAAAATAGTGTTGTGTCAATAATGATTTAATGCCTGTTTTCATATAGTGATGGATACGTCCCATTTTCTGCACATGTTCAATAATCTTTAATAATATTATACCACGTTAGAAATAGTGGTAGTCAAATACTAGGTATCGTTTCTGACGAAGGGAATAATCTGCATCTTTTTATCAATCATGTGTTGTTGTTGTTTTTTGTTGTTTTTTTTTTTTGCTTTTTTTGCTTTTTTTTTGGGGGGGGGGGGGGGGGATAGCAACTACTTCTCTCAGGAACATTATTATCCGTCGAACCGTCGACCCTTCAACCCTTACACTCAAAACTGATGACACATTATTGCAGTGTAAGCATGATTACATCTAATGAAAAATAGTGCCCTATATAAATTATACTCACAGCTGTATATCACTGTAGGTGTATGAATATATTTGGTAGTGAATTCTATACTTGTTCCAAAAATGCTAATTTTAATTAGACATGATATAGACATTACGGTTTGTATTGTGTTGTAAAATAAGAAAGTTCTGTACCACAGTACTGTATTCCAATCACATAACAAGTAGTCGTCAGAAGCATGGATAAACTACCAAACCTACTGTCTAACTTGAGAACAGGTGAGCTATACAGCAGGATATAGAACAATTATAGAACAACCCAATACATACCGTAATGTCTAGATCATGTCTAATTAGAATTAGCATTTTAAAGTTTATACAATCATTTGAAATACTATATACATGCCATGAATTCTAGCATCACCAATTCTGCACCAAAGGATGTAACTTTCATTGGAATCAGTTTTGATGAAAGGAAGTTATTGGACAAAAGCTGGGGGGTGGGACGGATTTATGTACAATCTATAGTGCTGATTAGCACCACTTCAATATCATTGCCACACAAGGCAGACAGTATCATCTTTGTTGTACATGACTACCCATTACGTTGTGCACAAATGATTCACGTAATCAATCTAAGTTCGCTCTCTAGGGATTTGAGCTCATCCATTAGATTTGGTGGAATGTTTAACAATATCTCATTTCATTTCTTGTATTATTGTCTTTTCCTGTAAAATTTAGTTTATTGCACAAAAAAGCTTTTCGTCTCTTTAGAGATCTTTTTAATTTCTTTCTTACAAATTTACTACATGTACTCATTTCTTCAAAGAGAAAAATCCAAATCATATATTAGAAATCTAATGTGGTAGGAAAAGACAATTATACATGAAATGAGACCTACTGCCACGTACATAGTGCATAGAATTACTTTTTTTACATAGACAAAGTTTGTTACTATTCACATATGGATATTTGGGCCGGGGATATGTTATGTAATCACCGGCATTGTACAATTTCAACACTAAAGAATTTGTTAGATAACAAATCCCCGACAGTTCAAACTGTTAGAATCTCATATTTATTGTACTATTTTAAGAATAAAATTGTCTTTTTAACAGCACTTTCATCTACAGTAATACACAAGACAGCATCAGCAGAGGTAATCAACAAGAGTGGCTTTATGCCTAGTAGCCTATAATTTGCATTCGTTCAACCAATTCAGAACCTCTAATCAGTTCCTATTTTCAAAAATTAAAACAAATAATCATAACGCACTTGTCATAATGCACTCGTCAAAATATTCTCGGCAATTTCTGGTGCAAGAAACGATAGGCGAGCTATATGATAAGAGTAAATGTTTTGTGACTTTAAAAACATCTGTAGAGTACCCAGTATTTTAAAAAAATGCTTGTTTCCCAGAAACAATGGAATAGACAGTGCAATTATTATTGTACGCTCAGATACATCGAACCCTAGTGACGGGGCCAACTGCATTTAGAGATACATTTTATTCTCCAAAAGTGTAGGTCTATACACACACCTTTAAAGAGACTTGCACCCGGGGGAGGCACTAACCTATATTTTGTAGGGGGGGCGCCACCGGACATTTGATATCTTGGTTGAAAGGTGCTAAAATTTTGCAAAACATAAGGCTTAAAGTGCTGATTATCCAATCTGAAGAAAACGTGTCTTATTTCAATGAGTCAGCATCTACTAAGTATCGTGTTCTTTTTTACCTTTGCATATGTCTATATATATACATAATATCTAAACGCAGATTCTTACTTGATTGAAATAAACCTAACTATTTGATCAAATACCCAAATTTATTGATGTTAGTACAATTCAAAACACGATGAACCTCAGGAATTACATTCATGGCGCGTCATATTTCATGCAACACCATCACAAATACATTCTTGAATAGTGCCTACACTTTAAATTTGAGATACAACAATGCTATAATAATTAAAACAATATTAACTAACATAATTATTCAATCATGAATAAAATGCACATTTAGCTATTCAAAATTATGAACTTGTGTGTTCCTAATACTATACATGTTCAGCTACTCATTTTGGAGGAACAAGACCTATCAAGTGCTGATTTCAGCTACTTGGGTCATGATGTGCTGATTTTTAGGGGTGAAATTGTGACCCATTCCGGTGGTGCCTACCCGTTCGCCAAATGTATTCATGTCATATTTACCTCTTATGTCACATAAATTGTACTTGCTGAGCCATTTGTATTTATATATGTTTTTATCTATGTGCATAGTTCATTTTTTTCAATAATTAATCATTTCTCTGATTTGGTTTCATGAAATGTACGCCATAATCATGTTTGTAAATATTGACATCTTTATAGCTTAATAAATATTTCTGATTTTGGCTGCCCAGGCACTGGTGGTAGAGGTGAGTGTTCTTTTTTCCAGTGGAGATATGGATGTGATAATCAATAAGGCAGTCCATTTTTTATGAGCATTGCTATTTTATCAAAACGCATACTAATAATTGTTATATCATAAGTTATTTTGAGCAACATGTCAAGTGTATCAAAAACGTAAATGTAAATGTGGTGGTTTAAAGTCCTGATCCCAGTCTGGCTCTCATGACTTTACAATTTACACCAGGTCATTGGCACACTTATTGATCAGCATTTGATCAGTTCGCATCTGCAGCTCATTCAGCGCACAATGCTCATCACTCACACAATCAATCACTCTTTCAACTCAACGAGCTGTATCTATTTAACGTGTAGGTACCACTGAGCAGTGTGCAACCTGCGAGGGGCAAGTTTGCTCAACACCTACCACCAGACCCGACCGGGAATCAAACCCACGACATTCTGGTCACGAGTCCAGCTCCCTAACCATTCGGCCACGGAAACAAAATTATTAGTTCAATATATCTAAGGAGGCATTTGCTGCGCATGTCCCTTTAAAGAGGATTATTTGTTGGTATATTTGGACATAAATTCCAATTATTCAGAGTTCGAAATAAGCGGGTCTAAATGGATTGTGACTGGAAATACTATCCTGATCGAGAAGACACGTACAACCTTCAAGTATATTTGCAGAGAGGTTTCACTGTACACTAAGTAGGCAAAATTGTTTTTTTTTTCTACATGTAATACCCACATCATTACAAAACGAAACAATTGTGTTTGTTTCACTAATTCTGCAATGTGACTCAAGACGAGAAATTGCTGCCTCTCAAGAGTCTGTTAATTCCGTGTGACTTGCAAAATACAAACCGGGGGTTGGGAGGGGGAGTCAGATTTCTTAATAAGTACCCGCAATATATCCAGTCGAGCTCATTGGTTGTATTCACTGTGTAACACAGGATTATTAGCTGATTATCATGAGATTAAATGAATCTAGTTATGAAACTATCCATTTACCTTGAGGTAAAACAAGGTCAAGTATTCTCATGTTAGTTACATATTTTTTCCATGGCATGTTGATGTGTCCGTTGGTTCATAGAGTGAGTAAATGATTAAGAATCATAGTAACTTAAAAATGTAGAAACACATTGCCCGCATATATCATAAGACAAGAGATTGACATAACCGTGCAATGTAAAAAATATATGTGTGAAGAATCAATATATATCATGAAATAAAAGCAAATTTTTACAAAACGCACAATCTACCTGGCATATCCTGTAATCATAGCAGCAAGGGTGTCCATAGAGAGCAGTATTCCATGAATCACTGACACACCATATACTAATACATCACTTACATGCAAAGCCCGCACGCCCATCACATTCATGCACTTGACAATTAATGCGGGTGTCAGATATTCCTGATAAGTGCCGTACCATCAGCCGTGTTAATGCAGTTGTCTTAATTGCTCCACTTCCTCTTCACATGTACAGCCGTGCTGTTAAGGTTCAAGCAGCAACTTTAGTCATTTATCTCCGCATTTCCTACAGCACTGTAAACTGTCCAAGGTTGATATTCGTGAATGTGAGACAGGAGCTGGACTGCGGCGTTGTCATAAGTGCATATTTACTACTGCTGTATACATCATGGGCGTCACCTTGATCGCTTTTACGGCCATGTTTATGGTCATGGAGAGATTTGGCATACAGCAAACCTGTCTAAAACGGCCACTTCTTCTTAGCGACCACTTTCATGTGTTAGAATAACGGTATACATTCCTTTGGGCATGTGCATGTGCCTTGACTGATGACACTTCAAGTTTCCTCTAGGGGGCTAACGTTTATTACGTCCCAAGGGGGTACGAAAAAAGACACTACCGTTGCATGATTTTTGCCCCCACCCCCACCCCAACCCTGCTTAAATGACCTTAAACCCTCAAGTTAAGTTATTCACCCCCCACCCCCGTTTTGTTTTGGTACTCCCCTTAATTAGCCATACCGTGCACACATGAACACCTGTCACAAACAAAACGGCAGTTCCATTTGTGGTCAAGTTAGAGAGTTGTTCTTCTTATCCCAAAAGTACATGTAATCAGGTACGACCTTGTACGCAAGGCGGATACGATCTCCTCCGTTCACACCATTTGACACTACTTAAAGTGTTCACAAGCACCATCAGAGTTTCACTGGCCAAGGTCTACCAAGTGGGGACATTATGACTTTAGGACACTTAAATGGTGTCTGTTATGTCGTATATCGGCGTTTATATAATGACAGAAGCCAATTGATAGTGCTAAGTCATTAGAGTGTGAGTGTGAAAGCACTTACTTGTATCTCATCATTTTCTGTCTGTGTTGTCTTTTTTTTTTTTTTTTTGTTGTTTTGTTTTGGATTATCAACATGGTAGTAGGCAACCAAAAATGTGAACACTAGAAAAAGGCATATGATCCTAAATTGCTTCTTATATTTTTTTAGTTCAGCTGATAGTGGTATCAATGAAAATGATCTTACATTTGCCTGCACTGACATTTTCTTAAGATCAATTAAAAATTACCATCAACTCGCATTAAAGGATATACGTACAAACGTTTGAATCAGGACCACATCAATTTAGTATCTGCCTAGTTGTCATCACAAATGCAAACTTGAGGGTTGAAACTTTAGAAGAAACTGAATTATTTGCTGTGGTATTCGATATTATACATTTGTGCTGCATATATTTTCAGTATATGCTGATGGTAGCAACATTACACGGCCTAAGCTGATGATAATGGTTATAAGGATGATGGTATGTTCTAGTGTTGAAATCATGGTATCTCTGCACGTGTTGTCTTTGTCTGCACAAGTGAGCGCAAGAGAACGCGTGCAAACAAAAGACAACACAATTGCAGAGATGTCCCAACACTAGAACATACCATTGTCTTTTTTTTCTCACCAATTATCATGATTAGAAAAAAAAAAAACATTACCTGTGCTTATTTTTTGAAAAAATTAACATGCGACAGCCTCATAATGGTGAAACAGGTACGAGAAGCACCACATTGTTATTGCAGACTATAATTTATACCTTATGTCTTAGTATTCTTTCAATGTCATGATACCATATTTTGTGTTCTGTAGTGTTCAGTTGTGTGTTCGGTTTTGTGCTGACCAGGTGAAGGCAATAAAAGTTGTGAAAAGTCTTCCGATTACTAATTCTCACAGAAAATCGTTTCACAAATCACACTTATTACTCAAACATTTTCACCGTAATTCACCGGTGCTTCCGTTTAGGAATTGGAACCAGAAGGTCTCATTCCCGGTCGGGTCTGATGGTAATTTGAGCAAACCTATTGCACACTGCCCGTGGTACCTACACGTTAAATAGGGCGACAGGATTGCCAAAACAGATGCCAATGAAACTGGTGTAAATATGTAAAGTCGCTAGAGCACGATAACAGTGAATTGCCCACATTTACATTTATTCATTTACATTTTTAAATTATACAATATGTTTATTTTTCAATTATATGTAACATACATCTTAATAAAGACTTATTTGCTCACACTGCAAATCATTAAAATGGTATAATAGACGTTATGCATCGAGAAACACCTGTCAGAACTTTCAGACGAGAACGTTATGTTTAGTGTGTGCAGCGACCGCTGTTGATGGTTAGTCAGTTTGTTCCGCGTTAGAAGTGTTTTATATATACATGTATTTAATTATTTGGTAGAAAAAAAAATAGATTCACATTTCTTACTACGAGTGGATGGAAAGAAACTGCACGTTATTATTTTAGATGCCTGAATTTATGTAAGGCAAAAATATATTCATGATTAGTTAAATAATAACTTAATGTTTATAATAATGTTATTATTAATGATGTTTCATCACTAGATGTATGTAAATACTTTATAAAGTTTCTTTTTACACTGTTTGTAATCTAAATTAATTAATTTTGTTTTCTTTGTAAGTGACTAATAATCCCTGAAGGGTTGGGTATACTTTATGATTTATGTGTTATGATTTATATACACCATGCCACTATAATAAATAAAAATCAAATCAAATCACATCAAGTCATATATTGTTACATTTTATGCTTATATACTGTATTTATTGGTGTGTGATACTGTATCAAGATATAGGCATATAATTGTAAATAAGAATATTGTACAATGCCTGACGTATGTTATCATTTATAAACATAAATTAAAACTGTGTCGTACAAATAGTCCGTCGTAGTAAGCATACGCCCGTGCTCGATTGGTGCACAATAATATGGTAAAAATTAATTCTAGTAATTCGGCCCATTCACAAAGTAGTGAGATCACCTCGACAATGTAGTGAGATACAACTACCACTCACGGCTCTTGACCGATCAGAATCGAGAATTAACGGCAAAGTGGTGAGAAAGGCCTATTTAGCTCTCTTAATTGTTGCAAGAAGTAAACTGCATCAACACATTCACCTGACTGTACAAAGCAAAGTCAATATCTACAAAATGCACACATAGGCTACATCAAAGTACGTGCATTCAGTCAGGTTTATAGTCATGATCCAAGTGTAGTTCTCACGACATTACATTATACACCAGGTCATTGGCAAACATTGATCAATTGATCATTTCTCACATATACTTGCACTGGAAGCACATTCAGCCCACAAAGGTAATCACTCACACAATCACTCATTCACTCTTTCAACATATATGATGACCTGTACCTAATTGGCCTGTTGGTCCCACGGATATGTGTAAAACTATTTGAGGTGTGAGTTTGCTCAACACCCACAACCAGCCACGACCGGGAATTGAACCTACGACCTTCTGGTCACGAGTGGCTAAAATAGTACAACGGATTAAACTTTAAAACTCAGGACCGTCTGGCCATGGCTGAATTAATTGATAAGCGGGCAGCAGTCGCATTCTACAACACAAACAGATTATTTTACAGCATCCACAAAGCCCCAATGGAGTCCATTAGAAGGGAGAAACGCCCCAATTCCCGTCACGTGGTCACAGCAAATACGTGACGTCATGGCTTTGTGTGCACAGTCGTTAATCCTGCACCTGTGGACTCCACATCAAAGGGATTAGTCAATATGAGTTCAGATTGTGTACTGTTTTTTTTCTTTCCGGGTTTCATGGTATTGTTTTTTGTGCATTGAATGAATTCTGAGGAATGACCGTATGATGATTTAACGGTCTGTTTACACAGGAGGATGAATCTCTTTCACAGCGCATCACGCATTTTCCACCAATACCCACTTGCGAATTGAAAAAGATACTTCAGAAATACATGCAGGTGGATTTTGCGAAAATTGCAGTAAAAATGCATGGATCAAAATTTGATGTAAAACATACACAGAGTTTTAAAAAATAGTGTTTTTTTTTTCAATTTCTGTGTTAATTGGTTCACATTCGAAGGGGGCGGTGCTTGAAATTTTTGTTTCACGTGCCAGGGACCCACGTATGATGAGTCAAAGGGGTAGTTATATAACAACATAAGAACAACAATTTTAAAATACAAATCAAACATAATATATTGTCATCAGAGATTGAGATGATGCGGGCTGTGGCTTGAGAGTATATGTCAGCAAGGCCGTATTCAGCATTTTGTGTTGGGGGTGGGGGTTGGGAGCAACTGTGGCCAACGGTCTGGGAGCCGCTCAAGGTCCCCAGCGGGTCCAGGGCAGAGCCCTGGCGGGGGGACAAGGGGGGCAAAGCCCCCCGGAAGCTAGAGTGCATATGGTGTTTTAGAGGTGTCTAGAGAGGTGTTCACTAACAAAAATATGAAACATTTCATCTACTTTAATAATCTATTTCTTCATATCTAACAATGAACACTGGGTGTTGATTATCAGTAGTCCGAGAGCCGTCCACTTTTGGGGGGTTGTGTTATGCTGTGATGATGTTACCCTCGTTTAAATGTTGTTGTTTTTTGTTTCTTTTTTAAATTAAAAATATTTTTGTTTTTATTAATTGTTTTTATGGGGGGGGGGCGCTTGCCCCCTTAAATCTGCCCCTGGTCGGGAAGTAAGCTTGAGAGATGGCGGCTGCTTGTGAGAGTATTGGGCGTGGGATTATGAGAGAATGAGTAGGGGCCGGCTGCGAGGGGTGGGGTGGGGTCTTGTGAGTATATAGCTGGTGTCGGGGTGGGGGGACTTGGCTTGAAAGAATGGGGGCCTGTGAGCATACGCCTGAGGGAAAAAAAGGTATCTTGCGAGAAAGATGGGGTTTAAGAGAAAGCGGGGGCTCCTGAGTATATGGCTGGGGGATTGGGGGCGCTTGGCTTGAACGAATGTGAGAGCTTGAGAGAATGAGGGGCTTGTGAGTATATGGCGGGGAGTGGGTTTGAGAGATGGCGGTGGCTTGTGAGAGAATGGAGAGGAGGAGGGTGAAGGTTGGCTTGAGAGTGTGAAGTGTGAAGGTACAAAACGTTTGAATAGTGTCAAACGTTAAAGTGCTTAAAAACGGACCAATGCAGTATAATCAGCCCCTGGTAATAGTTAACGATACATAATTCATCATCTTCCACATACAATGTGCATGCCAAACAACGCACTTTCCAACACAAATGCATTCATTTCATCAATTGAAGCTGTGGAGAGGGATTTACGATTTTACTCACATTCCGTCCCTGTTTTAAAGCAATATTTACTGGGTCCCATGTGTATACATTAAGTGCAGTGTGAAGCGAATGGCGACATGCAAATTAGAAAGTCGATGTGTGGCGCAAGTCAAACAGAGATGCAGAAAGATGAGAATGACAGAAAAGTGATTTAAAAGGTCTACTTACACTGCACCCCAGGTGACATGATTCTCAAGGATGATGTAGTCTTTCCCCTTCGGACTTCCCGACCCAGGCCACAGAGGCACATTTGGTAAATGTTAATTCCCGGCTAAATCATCCCAGCCACCCACTAACCACCTGCCTGAGATATGAAACCCTCGCTTGTGGCGAAATTTACATAAATGATTTAAACCTAACATTGTGGGCCTCTCTAGGGTAGTGTTTTTTCCCCGCTGGCAATTCGTGTGCTGTTTTATTGTCATGACTTTGTTAAGATTTCGTTTGAAAGTTTTATAATGTGATTAGATAGTCCAGACATTAAACTCATATTTCTGGTTATTTTCAGGTGTTTGGCATATTGAAACGATAACGAGGCGCTTTAACAAGCAAGGGATAAATAAAAATGTACACAAATCCACGAATACGGACATTTCTTTGTGACAAACGTTGTTTTATGAATAGAATACTAACACGTTTGATAAAAAAAAATCCTCGCGGTCATAGTGACTATACATCTTTACATTAATAAGATCAGCAATAACTGGACAAAAACGATTATTACCGGTTAACAATAGTACTATAAAACACTGTAGTACATGTATCTACAGAATGTCTACAATTCATGATAAGTGAAGGAGAGAGGCATGAAATATAAATTGTACATGTCCATGCCTATATTTACACAGGCCATTCTCGTCCATCAGTTACACCCTGACAGGATACTTAAAGAGAGTTCAGACACAAAAATACATAAAAGCACACAAAAATGTAAGTGCAGAAATAATATATGTGGTGGTCTGTCAAAAGAGGCCATTTTAGCCCATCTCTCGGTGCTTCTGCGGTGTGTGGTATGTTGACTACAATGATTTAAAAAACACCATACCATACCCATTGTTACCTCTATATAATAGGAGTAATGTGTATGGTATAGTGGTTGTAAATCATAGTAGTGACAGTGGTATACATACACACACCTCTTATGATGCAGGGGCGGGCTCATGGGCTTGTTGACTGCATGCTGGCATTATTAGAGTTCATGACTGACAAGAATTGAATTTTAATTTTATAATCAGGTGGGTTAATGGAAACATGAAGCACATCTTGCTTGGTGTTTATGAAGCCATTTAATGCGTATATGCGCAGACTCTGTTCACCAAGCTCTTGGACTCAAAAGCCTTGGTTCGGCTGATACGAGGGTTCATGATTTTAGTTCTGAACACGCTGGGCCCACTTTCACCAACCTCTTTGCGATGGATATAACGTGGCATATGCTTGAAATCTTGGTATGTCTGGGTTGTCATTGTATGAGGGAATGCTGCTGATATCTCTGCACAAGGACTAATTATCCCAGACCTAGGCTGCAAACCAGAGCATCATGCTTTAGTGGTTCTGTGCCGGGACAACCTGATTCAACAAGTCGATATTATCCATGTGTAAACAGTTTGATCAAAGTATGAATGAACTCACACTTGATTAGATTAGAATCGTAATTGGCTACACCATGGTTACAATTTGCGTCAGTGGTTACATTTGCGTGAGATAAACCATTTTCGGGGTGAGGTTACAGTTTGCGTTGACGAAACACATAACTGGTTTTATTTTGCGGTCTAACAGAGGTCGGTAATATATTGTGATTTAAAGTGACGCCGAAGGGTCACCCTCAAATACTTAATAATCAGTTGTGCAATTTTTATGAATAGGCAGAGATCAAAAAGAAAAACTATTATAAATAGAATAAATGCTAGAATTTGAGCAGTTCGCATATAAAAGTTTTATATGCTCTTTTGAAATATTTTATCAAGTTTATCTGTTTCAAATATAGTTTTAATTTACTGGTCATAAACAATAAGCAAATTCTATTTTGGTCAAGACTATTGCTGTATACTTAGTGCAAAATGTATTTCAGATTTCATACATAATGCCCTCACCAATAAATGTAAATGGTAGAAACGGTGACGTCACAATGTAAACGTGTAGGTTAACGTAACTAAATCATGTGGAGTGTTAGACCGCAAAATATACCCAGTTATGATTTGTATTAGCGTAAATGATATCCACAGCCTTAAACATGACTCGGCTAACGCAAAATATAGCCACTGTCCCCCTCACACAATAACCAGGGTAAATGTACATATTTTTTAACATATAGTAGAGAGTATTTTTGGTAAGAACGAGATGTTAGGCGTAGAAACTGTCCACGCTAGTATGGATGTTGACACTGTTTGAAGTGAAATTAGCAGATTCCCTAATTATACCCAAGCCCTGATTGGGTTGGTTAAGACTATACACACGAGGTCTGTAGGCCATGAACTCAACTCAGAATTCAGCCAAAAATGCAGCCAAACGCACCGGGACGACCCCGTGGTTTTGAACGAATGACGTACATCACTTTCAGATAGCTATGTCACACGTTTGTCTATCACTACGTCACACGTACGTTGATAAACGTGATTGCTGCTTCTCCTGTACTCAATTATGGATAAAAACTTGAAGATTAGACACCCAGGTTAAATTATATGTGTATACATAATATTTACTCTATACAACTGGATATACATACAATGAAATGGCCTACATATTGTAGATCATAGTATAATGAAAGACTTCTCATTCATAAGGTATACAATTTGAGACACTATTACTCACTTTAAATGTAAAACTGTGTTTGTTTGTTTCTTTGTTTTTCTTTTATATTTTTGTGTGACATTGTATTGTAGGACATGTCTTAATTTTTCTGCACACGAACCAGACATACCACGAGGGGTTTGGGTCTTAAGCATATGCTTATAGATATTACGCATTATTCAATACCTGTAGCCCCCCCCCCCCCCCCCACCCCTCTCTCCAAATTTGGATACATACTTTTATACTTTTCGTTGAGTGTGTTTCTATCACAAAATACATGGATGCAGACAGTTAACACTACATTAATTTGACCACACCAATAAACCATAGTGGGCTTCAAAATTCGTGACTAAGGTTTTAACACTAGATCATTGGAGAATGCGGAGAGAGACCAGAATGGGATTCAAAACATCATAATGGCCCCGTGGTCTATTCACTAGGGTACTGCCGCAATGAAAGTTACCAGCAGTAACACAAGCAAGGAGGCACAGTCTGTGGGTTGAAAACGCTTTTCTCTAGATTACTAGATCCACCAGTGATGACGGGAACGAAACCTATGATATCCCGTATGTGTGTGTCCGCCCCAGCTACGCCCCACTCCCATAGAAAAAAAGGAAAAAAACCCAGAAAAAACTGAATCTACCAGTGCCTAAATGTCTACCCCATACTGAACGTATCTCACATCAGCTTACTACGGTTACGACTACAGTGTGACAAGGTCACCCGGGGAATTTTTAAATCACCACAACTCAACATAATTGTATTGGTTAATTGCAATTGTATGTGTAACAGAGTCAGATAAAAAAAAATCATTAGGCTATTGGAAGGAAATACACAGTTTTAATTGAAAGCTGTCCTACAATCATGTACATGTACGGCTGAATAGATTGGACAGTCTGACAGATTAAATGCAGCTTTTTAATCAAAGTAAACGTGCATTAGAAAACTGTTAGGGTATACGTCTCTCTTTTCCCCAACACATTTCTATATTTTCGAGAAAGTTGCTACAGTACATGGCTAATTACAAAATCATCACAAGTATGTATCCTTCTAAAAAAAATATCCTATTGTCAGTGCACAAGATCTTGTATCTTCTTAACTCGTGTCAAACCAGTACATAATCATCCACTTCTATCCAGGTACTGCCCCCGTTCAGCTCCGGTAATTCCACCATAAAGTACATTAGCTGGCCCACTGTAACCTTGTCAGTTCTCTGAAGCGTGACGATGAACTTGTTAATCCCTGTTAATCAATCACAAATTGATAATCCTGACTGTAAACAACGCCTTGCAGATGCGTATGGTACATTCTTCGTGCAGTGCCCTATTAAGGTTTAGTGGGGCCCCTGGCCTTGAGTCAACGTGTGGCCCTTTTATTTGACCCGTGATACGTGCAATGTGTGTAAAATGTGTTATTTTAAGGAAACTATAATGTAATATACCTCATTTTGTATGAGGTAGTGAAGAATTATGAACACCGTAAGGTGCACTTAAAACGGGCAAAGATTTTATAACAAGGACGATAGAGTTAGATTAATATATCTTACACTCATATAGGAAAACAATCAGATGATTTCCTATCTACAAAATCCCATAAAATACTAATAAAAGTCCAGTTTGGTCAAAGGTCTTTCATTTAGTATATTGTATATATAATATAATTGTGTCAAAGTATTCTAAAATCAAAATCAGAATCCTTTCCCAACCAAACAAACTCGTTTTTTGTCCACAATGCACTCTACACACTATTCACTCTAGACTTCCATCACAGATTCTAATCTCGGAACGTGTTTGGACAACTTTCTTTAACAGCTTTAACAAAGATGTGTGTAAAAAAGTTGGCAAAATCTGTGACCCCATAATAATGTTTACTAGGACCCCTTGTTATTTGAGTCTTTGGGTTGTTTAACAGATTTCACATAATTTGCAGCCCCTGGAAATATATACCTGGGGCTTGTGTTTTTGTGCTTTCGCAAATTCGCATAAATGAAGAACAAGGAAAACTGTTGACTAAATTCGGGGCCCCATAGTAACTTTTATTACAGCCCCTTATTATTAGAGGCTTTTACGTAAAACTTTGCGCATGGAAATTTTTTGTCAGAATTCTGGGGGACCGTATATGTTGGGGGCCCAAGGCTGCAGCCTGCTCAACGCCCCCGCCCTTTAATTGAGTACTGACTCTTTGCATAAGTCATCGTCAATTCTCTGCTCTGATTGGCCCGCAGGTGCTCAATTATACGATTTACTGCACACTCTCCGACGGCTCACTTTAAAGTAGATCACCACTTCAAAGTAAAAACGAGACCATTATGATATGATTCATTTTAAAATAAAAACTAACCAGACACTCTTTAAGTGTGGATTTTTTCATGCCAGAATGGTATTTGACCACTTTGCTGTTATGACAATCATAAAATTTAGCCCGCTGATATCTGATTTTACTCAGATGTTGAAACATTACATAAAAACACAATAATTAATCCAACATAAGCAGTAAATGAAATATGCAGTAATAAAATAAACATCCGTAAGTAACTGGCTTGCAAGCTCTTTGCTTGGAGGCCAATTACTTTCAGATTTAAGGGGAGCATGAGGGGCCAAGAAATCCCACATCCCAAATTTGTGTGACCTTTTTTCCCACAACCCACTTCCTTGAAATCCCACATCCCTCTTTTTTTCCTATTTCCCCACACCCCGTTTTTTCGCCCCCCCCCCCCTCCCTTCCCCCACCCTCACTTAGTAAGCAAGTATTCTCACCAACACCATATGTGTGTCCAACTGAAGGTGCCACCATATCGGTAGCAAAGTGTTTCTGGTGGATGTAAATTTGGCGTGTGCTGTCTAAATACTCATGTTTCTCACATGCACTATTTATGGCAAACTAAGTAGCCAATATTGGCATTGATCAATTGTCAGACGAATATAAATGTTCGCCCAAATGGGAGCCATTTATTCCCAATCCACACCAACTACACTCATTTGCAACTTTCTTCAGCACAGATCCCAGAATCAATTGCAATTTATCTCCGTGATAAGTTGCCATTAGTGAATAGTGATCGAGCCCAGGTTTGCCGGTAAAACCTTTTTTATCAAGGACCTGACTTTTCTCGATAGAAAGGTGTCCGCCTAATGAAGGCTCATGAAGGGTTAGGAAAATTATTTCATGTACAGATGTTCTCTTTGTAGATATTTTCTTTTATGGGAGACTATACGGTAGTTTGCCAGTAAAATGAACAATGTTATATGGGAAACTTTTTTGACACCGTAGGGTTGCATAAAGTATGCCGTAGAGCATTGCCATCTCAGTTAGATACCTTACATTAACTACCGAAATAAATCCCATGCGTATAGGGTGTTAGCCTATCACAGACCTTTAAACGATCTGACATGAAGGCCTGTTCTAAAAGCTTCGCTATGATGCAAATCTTGCTAAATGTTTTGCAAAATTGTCTTCATCACCTAAAAGCGCATGCCTTCTATTTTTAAAACAGCAGTCTTTTTCAGAGCAGCTCTATGGCTGCTGTACTTGGGTATTTTCTCATTTAAGTAAGTGGTACGGTTTATTTGTAATGGGGAAGCTTTCGTGAAGATGACATACTTAATGTCTTGGCCAATCCTTACCTGGTAATTCACCCATGCATGCTGCTGCTTCTACAGCTGTTGCTAGTGAACACTCTGGTCTTAAAGGCTATAACAGGCCATAATCTAGTAGAGCTAGAAGCCTTCACAATGATACTTGCTCTTCATCTTTGCACTTGATAGATGGTTAACATGAGCGGTTTTTGTAATAATAGAAGAAAAAAAACTATTAGATATAGTCTTTTGAAAGACTAATAGTGTGTCAACAGCACAACAAGCAGAAAGCACAACCGCGGACAGACATGATGGGATTACGCTAATCCACTGAGATTTAAATCCCATTCCTCAAGCATTCCATAGCCTTAACCACCAGGCAATATGCTCATACCTGTGCACACGACACTGGACTGAACGAGGCTGCCAATATTTAAAGATTTGTCTAAACGTGGGTGGATTGACTGGATGACCTTGACGATTGAAAATGAAGACACTTCAAGGCCGTGGTTCGTACGTGGCGACGTGCGATAAGTCACGTAATCTCCCTCGGGTGGGATAGGGGTCTCACTTCAGACATCAACACATGGCGATGGGTTAAAAGCAGTCAGTGGCACTGTTAAAATTACACAATTGAAAATTCCCACACCATTTTCAATGCCACATCGAAAATGTAAAAAGTTAGCAGTGCAGCCAACCAAAGCAACTCATTTGCATACTTGTGGCTGAATTTTAGGATTTGTATTCATCCCTTAAAGATAATTATTGCTGGGGATTGTCCAGATCAATGCCCGATTATGTTTATAAAACTGTACATTGATCTAAAGTGTTAGGTTTAGTGCAGAAACGTGATGTGACGACAAACCCGGGACCTAACCTTTGGTTGGGTGAAACAATCCAGCAAAGGCAAAATACTAGACTAAGTGCAGATCTAGAACACCATCACATTAGCTATGAGTCAATTTGATAACCATAGCACACTTAGAGAAAGTAAGAAGTCTTGAGGTAAGAGGATTACGTTCATATAGTAAAGTAGACAACATGCACTTAGAAATGATGTCCTAATGTGGGGTCTAATGTTATAGAGAACCTCATTAACAGAACCATCTCGCATTCACTGAAAAGCTGAGGGTTCCTTCTTAATGGGGACATGTTTACCGTTTCCTACTACCCTAATATCAAGGTTCCGCTGTAGATTCCGTGTGCCATCAATAATGAGTCTATTTGTAGGCGCCGCGTGCTGTAATCCGACCATTGGCGGGGACAATCAGCCGAAGGCACCAATCATGCTGTAAATTAGACTGAACCGGGGGTTTTCAGGGACGTTGTGGTAGTATTTTGATTATAATGCACACAGCATGACATTATTCCAATACATGAACTAATATTAGACATGCTTTAGTCTTTCGAAGGACCTTACATCTAATAGTTTTTTTTACTTCTATTATTACATAAACCACTCGTGTCAACCGTAAATTAAATGCAAAGTTGAAGAGTAAGAACAATTGTGACAACCTCTAGCTCTAATAGATATAAGGTCTTTTATGAAACCCTCGGAATTCTAAAGCCATTAAGAATACAGTCTCGAACATCCTGGCCTGTTCTACCCTTTAAAACCAAGGTATTCATTTGCAACAGCTGCGCACGCAGCAGAATCCATAGGTAATTTACAAGGTAAGGATTAGCCAAGATATTAAGTGTTATAAACAGTAGCACTTGCCTAAATGGGAAAATACCTACACAGCTGCTCTGAAAATAGATTGCTGTTCTAAAAATAGAAGCCACGTGCTTTTAATTAATGACGTCACATTAGCCAAACAACTAGCAACATTTTGATTTTGATTTTAGAATAGACCTTCATATCAGATCATTAAAAGGCCTTGTGATAGGCTAGGCATACTTATACACGTGTAAATAATGGTGCATCTGTGTATCGTAGCCAGCTTGTAAACGATGAGTAACTTTTTAAGTTATCTTCTGTCTTCTCGGCAAGTACATTTTAGTCTCAGAGATGTGTGCACACATACATGGGTGTGTAAAGCTAGATACTCACTGCACATGTGTATGTTACTTACAGATATTTCATAATCCAGCCTTGATTGCCAATGCCTTGATGAAGCAGTCCCGATAAAGGAGCACCACATTGATCCTGCCCATTAGTTTTTTTCTCATGAATCATGTGACATTGACGAGTGTAGCACATGGCATATGATTGTCCATTTGGTTGATAAATCAAGAACTATTCAGTGTTGCTTTATAATTCGGACATCATCACTAGAATTAATCAGGACTGTCCATCTCCTTTGGAGCATTACTAAGGGACGGTGCAATATTTACCAGACAGGGGGACCGATGCATATCGAAAAACTCGTCTGAAAAAAGGTCTTGTCCCATGGTGATGTGATGAAGTGAAGAAAAAAAAATGATTTCCCATGAGACCCCCTCCCATGAATATAAACTTGACTTGCAAGATAAAATTGAATTAAGGTTGAGAATCTGCAAAAGGAATTTAAATGGAATCGGTATAAAAACAATATAGGTAATCTAGAGGTGGTAGACAAGTTAGGCCATTACAACATATTTTCATTTAGGCCTATAAGTCTATTTATGGATTTCTGTTAAGTAGTATAATCATGTTAATTGTCTACATAAATGACACACAAAATGTACATATACGTGAAACTAGAATATTTCGTGGTTATTGACTTTTGCTGTTTTCATCTATATATTATTTTGTGACTTTAATTAGCGGTTTTGATCAATCATGGACCACTTATCATAGGTTGTTGCCTCGCTTCAGCTCAGCTGCTGAAACAAGCATTGTGTTTCGTTCGTTTGCAACTAACTAAGTAACTAACTATGTATGTATGTATGTATGTTTGTATGTATGTCTCCGGACAAGCTAGAGCTTTGACCGTTGCACCGATTTTGTTCAGACTTTACACGACTATGAGGTATGAGGCGACACCAAAGTGATTCGATTTTGGGCGCTCTGCCAATTAAATTTTGCTTTCTAGAAGCGCCTTTATGACATTTTTAATGATATTCAATGGACTTAGCCAGCAAGAAAAAAATCAATATTCCAACCAAGCAGCAAAATTGATTATTGGATTTGAAACTGATATTGATTATCATCTTGTTATTCAGTGCTATTGTATGGCAACACAAATATCTTTTTGCTGGATATATTGATTCTAATTCATTCTGATGTTTTCTCCTCAAATTCATAAATTTCTTGACTGTAAAGTATACATTATTTCAGTATATATCTTAACTGCCTATAAGTCAAAGTTTTGAGACCCAGGCTTTCTTCCAATCTTGTACCCAGAGATTTCTCGAGATGTTAATGTTTGCAGACTATTTAAGTTCGTGTGCGCAGACAAATCTAGTTTACAGTAATACTGATCCTAGTTTCATGTTTTAACATGTTTTGCTGTACATATTTGTGTGATTTATATCTTTATTGACATTTTCTGTTTGTCACACCAAAATAATCATATATCATTTTAAAGATTAAATTTTCTGAAAATACGCATTTTTGCCAATTGATAACTTGCTCAAGTATTTATCAGCATTAGCACTTTCTTAAAAGATCGAGTCCTGTTACATTTTGTAATATCTATTTTGTTTTACACATTTTATGCTACCATAATCGTTTATACAAGTAGTATAAGAAGGGATTTGAAAGGTATTGATGTGTATATGGATCTGTTTGTTATTACATCGCCAAATGATTTTCTTATATGTTGTTAATTACAATTCACATTGGTTACCATGTGTTTGTTGTGTGTGCCCTTCTGGAAGTGAACAGGGTTTTGTGTAAAATTGTGATAGTTATGTAGGTATATTCACATTTAAAGTTCATTTAGCGTCGCGCATTGTTGCAACACTATTTTTTTTCTACATTCAATGTCATCGAACTATGACCAAGTGAGCAACATTGTGCCATTCGAGTGAATAATTTGTACCGCTTCGCTTACGTCATAGTGGGATTTCAGCAGCTGAAAAAAGTACACGTCCCATGCCCAACGAGAATGAAAAATCATCAAGCCCCCCTACTTGGCACCTTGAAAAAAGTACCTGTCCCCCTACCAAATGCAGCAGTCCCCCCTCCCCCCCCCCCTGCCCAGTAAATAATAAACATTGCACCGTCCCTCAGCATTGCAAGTACCTTGGACTACGCAGCATAGTCATTTAGACTAAGCATGACAGTCATGTTATTAACAGTCTACTCACTAGACTAAGCACGCAAGTCACCTGACTAACAGCCTAGTCAGCTTTAGTCTCACTGGACCAAGATTTACTAGGACAGTGTGATGATGCAACATTTTCAATGGTACAATATCCGCATACATCGAGTGTATCAGTATTTCATATAAAAACCTCTCTCTCATGTCCTTTACAATTTCAAAGGTGCTTAAATCATAATTGTGTGAGACACATTAAGCAAGTGGACATGCGGCTGCCTAATGGCAGGTGGCATCTGATCCATCTAGTCTTTTCAAGCTCGGATTGGAGCCATTTAAGCCTTACAAATCCCCTGTTCTCTTTTGATGGTAAATTAAGTTTGGGGATAACTCCAAATTGCAACCGTTTTCGCAACTTAGTTAGCCGCGAATTCTGCTGCAAACTTTTGTGAAGTACCACTTTTGTGTAATTCTCAGAACTGTGGAAAGAGGATGGAGAAAAAATGTCCTTAAGGGAAACGTTGTTTACAGTTTGTGTGTAATTCTTTCTTTGTTCACCTCCTTCTTCGCCACATTAATGTGAAAGCTTTTAAATGTGATAGCTACTTACATTAAAAACACGTAAATCTCTCAATGGTGGGCGTATTGTCTGAGTAAAAGCGATTCACTTCACATGCAAGACATCAGCGTAAATATGATTTTATTTTGTACATTTTCTTCTTAATACACCATACAAAATGTAATTTAGACTTACTCGATTAAACATTTCAACCACTGATCATCTTTCGCTTCACATGGCAGGTGAAATCACCATTTGCTAATGTGGTCTGAAGATGCCCACAACAGTAGTTGAAAATATCAATCATGAAGTCAAAATCTGTGCTGTGCTTGAAACGAACAGGTTGACAATCCTATGACCCAACATGATCAACTTATTCGAGGATATAAGTTTTTATATACTCAAACCCATATCATACCCACTCTGATGCTTTCATGCCTCCACTAATTGCATTGAATCAGACATGCAGACAATGCCAATCCGCCCATCCCCATATCTAGAGGTCCCTCGAGTTTATCCATGGATCCTTCTAATGTGCCATCAGCACCTTCCATTTACTGATTACCACATCAAAGTGGTTCTAATTGTTTTGGCACTGGCCCTAATCAATCGTATGTACCCTCACCATACGTACAGGTGAGCATCAAGTCTAAATTGGTACCTGTGTACTTGCTGTCCTGTTTAAGGCTGTACTTTAATAAATGTGACTTGTAAGAGTTCACTGTCAGTTCTTTGCTATGCAGTTATATTGTTCATAGGTAGATCCGGGGGGGGGGGGGATGTTCATAGGTTTATTTTACACAAACTGCCATCAATCGCGCATACGAAATCCATGATATCCGTTAAGTGCGCCCCCCCCCTCTTTTCCAAAACCTGGATCTGCCATTGTTGTTTTTGCAGCTATTATATGCGCTTCATCTTCATACTCATTGCACTGCATTTATTGACCTATATCTGAGATGGATGTTGACCAAGAACTTGATCACCAAAGCACAATTGCTCTCTTCTATGTCAATGGTGCTGTCATAATCCCATTTGGGGACAGCTAGGTCCCTACATGAGGTATGAACTTGCTCCTGGCTGCGCTCCTAAACGGGGTTCGTTTGTTCACTCCTAGTTTCTTTTTAACTCCTGAGTAATTTTAACAAAAAAACTGCATACAGTATGGAGTTGCCAACTAATCTAACAAACATCAGGTACTATAAATATGTATGATGACACGGCATAAAAACCACTGTGTCCAGGCCCGTAGCCACAGCTTAAAAAGTGAGGAGGCGAAATTTGCTCATTTAAGGTCAGCATCATTGTCGACGCTCTGAGTCATCGTGGAATATGAAGTAAAAGTGTCTGTTTTTGGTACAAAACGAATACTTTACGCATTGTCAAAGAAATAAAATGTGCTAATATGTGGGAATTAAAAAAGAGATCAACCCAAAAACATAATTTCCACGCCAAACACAATCATTATTGATCATTCACAGTTAGCATTATGTTTAAACATTAGAATAAGGTATTGCTGCGTTTGAGACCGTTATGTACAGAACGTTATGTATAGAATCTACGTTTGTAGTATTATGTACTGGTGTACTAGAAATAGCTTAGAATAGTGTGTTATGTACAACATGTTGATAAAATGACAATTATTGATACATCCATTCCAACCTATTTACTGTTTATTTTGTATTTTGCATCAGAATATGTATGCCTTAAAGAGTTTTATGAACAATATTAATATATTTATTTTTGCGACTCATCATTGCAATTATACTTGCAATTATCTATGCGACATCAACCTGATTCAGGAATTTTTAGATTGACTCGCAATCACCGAGTCACATTTTTCAAATATCTACACACTCTTTTAAGCACAGGCACTTTTTTCACAGTGCCTGTTATTATTTCACAGTGAAAAGTAACCTTACAAGAAATATTCCAAAACTCAGCTTCAATCAGGGTTTGACAAATAATTTCCCCAAACCATAGGAGGCAGTTGCCTCATATGTAGCTCCGGCCCTGGTGTCGACGGTATATCACAAATGCAAGGGCCCCTTCAGCCCATCATGGTGCTTGTGATAAGGCAATATACTGAGTATGATCGAGGGTGACTGGCTATGCGGGTGCGGAGGAGTGTCCTTTCCTCGTATGCCACAAGTGAGATAGAAAAGCTGTGTGTCCACAACGTGGGGTGATAGCCACACTTTTTTCTGATGTAGTTTAGCAAATATTTGCTGCCATGTTGAAGGTTGATTGGCAGGGTTAAGTCCTGTACAATGGACACTACAGTGGTATAGAGATCCATGCGGTAAATGCAGTTATGGGTTTACTGCTCAGCTCAGTATGCCGCTGAGTAGATAGGGAGTTGGGCCCATTACCCCGGAGTCATGGTTATGGGGCTATTTTGGTTGTTGAGCAAATTTATCCTGGAGTAGTTGAGCTCTAGAGGCACAATGACAGATTCAAGTGTAAAGTAATTGTCAATAAAAATCTGACAGTGCATAATCATCAGGGAGTGAAGAAGGCATGTTAGAGTATTTGAATTGTGAAAGTCAATGGGGAATTTCAGGCGGAGACTTTGACATTGCACACAATGACATACGTATTCTAATTAATTTACCTTTTTAAGGTATGTTAGCTTCAGTCAAAACCTCTCGCGTATGGATACCAAAATGAGTGGATTAAGAACCCTGTATACGGAAAGACTTATAGTAACAATGGATTTTCAATTGACGAATGAAAATCAGTCCCTACTTGTGAGGTGTCCCTAATAGAAGGGCTTCCTCATTACTGGCGAGACGCTAGTGCATGAGCTAGCTTTCGTCCATGCTCAAGTTGTCAAAACATGTCCAATGCCCAATTTTATACTTAAGAATGTTTTGAACGTTAAAGTCATAGTCTGACAGTTACGAATATCCATCCCCACACATTCAAAACTGTATGTGATAATACACCATAAGTGGGTGGACCCATATCTCCATCTTTTAAGCGCTAATTAACAAAGACAACAGTACAATGAATGAATCGCCTTCAAAATCAGGAGAGTCTGACCCTAACTTCACCCCAACACACCCCATGAGCACTAAGTGATCTCCTGGCCATTGAATCCCTGCACAGTCCAGGCAGATGTTTCGATAATACGACACTAACTGAATAACCCACGGGGTCGGTCTCACGTGTGCATTATGTAAATGAGTGCTTTCTGTCGAGAGGAAGGTTGACATATGTCAAACGGTACACATAGGTCACGTTGACCCATGGAGGGAATTAGTTTTTGAACAGGATTTATATCCAAATGATTATTAGAATAATATTACTCTCAAGGAGAATGTAAAAGCTGCTAATCTTAAATCGTATTGAGCATTGAGGTGAAAGACTGAGTAAATATTATGAAATATGATTAACAAGCAAGTGAAATATGGTACACGTTTTATTAAGACGTTTTCCGGTAATGGTAATACACAGCAGACGTATAATAGTTCTATCACAGTTTTACCATAAATAGTAACTTGCAGAAACAAATAGAGATTAAAACAGTAATAACCAGTATGTCTAACACATGTTAGGCTATAGGAAAATAATACTGTGCACATGGTGATGTTTATTACTGCAATTCTATTTATAGCGAAGCTGGAATATGCCTATAGGACGTGGGTAAAATGGGTCCATACTGGTGTAATCCACACCATCGCCCACCCCCCGCCTGCTGCCGCCCTCCCCATCAAACCCGTGA
Organism: Streblospio benedicti; assembly: GCA_019095985.1. Lineage (NCBI taxonomy): Eukaryota > Metazoa > Annelida > Polychaeta > Spionida > Spionidae > Streblospio > Streblospio benedicti. Next base: position 60,302,050 of record CM032660.1, on the reverse strand, counting down.
CATCCTCATCTGGCGCACGCCAGGCGTAAGTGGGTCAACGAGCCGGCGGATCGAAGGGAGTGCGCCCGGGAATCGCAATTTTTGCTGCAGTCTCAATCATCCCGCTACAGCAGTTCTGATACGATAGCGAGCAAGGTCGATCGAGGCTACTCAGGTCGGTGACTTTGGTTGGTGAAAGTTGATCTCGATTGGTAAGTGAGCACATCCATAACCTGGCGTGATACTCTAACTAAATGTAAATGTAAATGTCTGGTTTATAGTCTTGGTCAAAGTTTTGATCTCACGACTTTACAATTTACACCAGGTCATTGGTCCACTTATTGATCATTAATTGATCATTTCTCATGCACTTGCATCGGCAGCGCATTCAGCGCACACTGCTAATCACTCACACAATCACTCACTCACTCTTTCAACCCAAAACCTGTATTTACTTAACGTGTAGGTGCCACGGAGCAGTGCGCACTGCTTTTAGGGATGAGTTTGCTCACCCACCACCAGACCCGACCAGGAACCGAACTCATGACCTTCTGGTGTCACGAGTCCAACTCCCTAACCACTCGGCCACAGAAGCATCTACTACCAACTACCCCCCCTGGCCCACCCCCACCCCCACCCCACCACCACCACATCAAGACATCGACCCCGAGAGGAGGCCATTGCCATGCCCGGCGTCACGGTCCCGCCGTTTGCCGCAATTTCAATGTAATTGGCAAAATTAGCATCTCCAAATTGGGCGAAAGCGCATCCCGAGCCCCCGGGCGGGCGGGAATAGCAATGAGCAGCCCGGCCACTGACAGCAGAAGCCTTGATGAAAAGCGATTTTTTCCTAAATAACCAGTCGCCAATACGTTTCATTGTTAAGGTTAGTATAGGCTAGGTTACTCTACTACTTACAATTCAACAAATAACACACACACACACACTTCTCTGTGTTTATCTAAATTAAGTAGTAGAGTAACCTAGTAACCTAGTAACCTTATGAATATTCCTACTACTAATAATAGTCTGCATAAAGATACGTTTCACTGCCTTTCACCAATAAGCAGGAATTGCTATTGAATAGGTTGCATCTCATGTCAAACCAGTAGATACAGGCAATTCAAAATTCAAGATCACGCTCAAGATTTAAGACATATCACCAATCACAACATTTCTTATGAACAGACCACCAGTCACCAATAATTGGTTCATCACATTTCACACATTGAATACAGTCAATTCATAATTTACATTGAAGATTTAGGGCAAATCACCAATCACATTTTTGCTATATGACCCCCTCAGCAGCACGGACGCTATTGACGACGTGGGACCGATAGTACTACTGCTGTGTGATGATGTGCGCTTCCGTGGCCGAATGGTTAGGGAATCGGACCCGTCACTACTAGCTAGAAGGTCGTGAGGCCGATGTAGTCTTTTCTGGTGGTGGGTGTTGAGCAAACTCATTCTTGCTGGCTGCACACTTCTCCGTGTTTATCTACATGTTACGCGGCTATAGAGCATGCTAGTGGGTGGTTAAAATGGGAATGGTGGATATCACGTGCTACGGTAGCAAGTGTTGTGCGAGTTGAGAAAAGCAAAATACTCTCTTCGAAAAGGTGCCAATGACCTGGTGTCGATGCAACGACGCTCGATAACAGCGACTTGCGACTAAACAAAAATACTGGCTGATTCTAGCCCGGGCAACTGATATCCAGTCTGCATAGTCATGTTTTTATTGACTCATTATGTGGTCGATATCATATATATACAGACCACTGGTGTCAACATTTCATAAATGATAACGGCTCGTAATATCGAATTCAGCTTCCGTGAGATTCGAACTTATAGCCTCCCGGTCGCAAGGCAAATTCTAATGCGCTCGTCTATGAAATAATGTGATCGAAATAGGTGTCAACTGATGAAGTAAATGACAAAAATGGCTGAATGTATACTGGGCAAGTTTTACTGTAGAAATAGGGCATGGGACTTGATTGTTGATGTTTTTTAGCCCACGGATACAAGCTAGTTCAGATGGATATTCCATAATAATAATTTAACAATCTAATATCGATTTCACTGTGATGTTGGTTTTGGTAGCAAAATTCTGCAAAACAGCCCTGCGTTTTAAATTTGACTACATCACAGTGGCCTTGGTGGGACTTGGACTCACGACCCTAAGATTGTGAAATTAGAATGATGCCAGAATTCCAAGTAGCGAACTGTTGTTAATTTGTCATCTTAACCGGATGGTCGTGGGTTCGAATCCAACACAAGAACAACGTGTTGGGAAGTATTTCTTTATATATTGTTGACCAATAATTATATTAATTTGGCCCAAGTTTACGTATTCCAGCATTAAACACAAATATATGTTTAATTGTTACCATACACTTAAAAAACAATTGCAGGTTTATATATAAATATATCTATACTGTGAATCGAATGAACCAAAACTAAATGCATTTCATCAGTATATATAAATAGGGGGATAACCAACTACCTATTTCTGCAAAAGATACTAAAAGTATAACAGCACTTACACAGGACACATGATTACACATATATACATATTTTATATATACAGATGGATACATATACATCAGCTGATATACATACATACGTGCATGCGTTAATTGTGTGTTAATTTTGTTTTTTATTGTTATCAAAAGTAAAGGAAGAGAGATGGTCGATACTAGTGTTTTGTTGAATGTAGTGTAAGCTTTTCAATGCACTTAATTAATGCCCAGCACCTACCCTCATTGCGTTTGGCAAGACTAGGGACCAGGAATGACTGGGTATAGGGGTTGTTGTATTTGATTAAGCGGTTCAGTAATCATTGAAAACTGTGGCGCCACGCAGCGGATTCTAAATAATTATAAAGATTCTAAAAACACGCACAAGGTGGCGTGCCTGTTTTCAATGATTACCGTGAAACGATTTTTTTTTTCTGTACCAGTAAGTGCCTGGACATCTAGTGGATAAAAAAACGTATACTACATTTAACAAAACCACTTGTCAAACAGGAACTAATAGATAAGTATGGTGGTGGAATGCAAGGAGTGACTGCCTCTTAATCATTAGTACATCTGTTCGAACCCTCATGGATCGGCTGTAATAAAGATACTTTAGCAATTGATTCAATATCAAAATGTCAGTGGGGTTGCCACAACGTCGTGAGTTTTGCCAAAACGTTGGTGGGCTTCTCCAAAATGTTGATGGGGTTTCGCCAATTGAGAAGTGAGGTTCGCCAAAACGACGGGGTTTCGCTCGCTTTCGCGGTAACGACGGACCCCCGGTTTTGAGAAGTCACAAGTAAGGTCGCAAGCTGATGTTTGTCAATGTGTATTATTTCCTGGTTACGACGATTGATTTGGACATCATTGTCGGGTCTGTCTGATACTAGCTTTGCTTGCCTTTTAAATGTCATGCAATAACAAAACCTGGAAATCACAACATATTTGTCCATTTAAAGCCAAATGGCATATCCACCTTGTAAAATTGCCACTGTAGACTCGAAAGAACACATTTGGGACGATTTAGTGCATCACAAAAAGTGTTCAAATCCAATTGAAATCTTCGCACGTGCGACTGAAGTAGCACTTTTTGAAGAAGAGTTAAGGGCACATTTTTTTTTACATGAGTGCAGACATTTGGTCCATTAGGGACTTGGGGTGGCATGTCAGAGGGTCGGCGCCAAACCGCTATGAACAAAAGAGGGGTCGGGGGGATTTCATTAGAGTGTGGTAAAAAACTGGGGGTGGGGTGAGAGAGAGGGGGGGCGGGGTTACAATCACCAGAAAACAGACCTGAGTGCGATTTACGCAAATTTGTAATGGTGGGTATCTTGGTTGTCTGGGGGATGGGGAGGGAAAGGTTGAAGGATTACAAATTTAAGTTGATGTACGTTGCTTGAATAATGATGAATGCATGAATGTATTTCCACTTAAAGAACCGCTTTAAAGTTGGTGGGGTGTTGAAAAACAGAATCAAATCTGCAGTGGAATTATATAGTGAAGTAGGTCTACTTCAGTGGTTTCAACATAAGAACTTCAGATGAAAAAAAAATGAAAATGGGTCTGTAGAGCCACACATGTCAGAAATAAAGTTGCAATGCTTAGTTTTTTCGATTATATATGAGCAAAACAGCAAGAAAATGAATACGGGAATATGAATATGATACGCTGTGTATCAAGTATGTAGAATATTTTATAACTCCACATGATATAAATAAATACACAATGTGACTAGAATTGAATGCCAAAATTCCATAACCGAGGTGAACTGAGACAGCCCAATATAAACCGGCGGTGGAGGCCAATTGGACCGGAAATCACAATGCGGTGCCCAGACGCCTTCCGGGATTTCAAAACTAGTTATGTTATAATATAGAAAACTGCTTTCTGAAATGAGGAGGGCTTTCAAAATACATCATTTTGTGGACTGATTGCAATTGGGTTTGCTTGTTTTGAAGATATGTGAAATTGTTTTGTTTTGGGGGTAAATCAAAATGGTAAGCAGTCAACAGAAAATAGTGGGTTTTTTTCCGAGAAAATTCGTGTCATTAATTTTCAATAATACAATGCAGGTGCTCATGAATGGTAAATTGTGGTAATTCTTGAAAATGTGAAAATTGGTGACCTGTAAGCATGGACACCTGCACAACAGTACCTCATTTCGCCTTCTACAAATGCATGTCTAGGTGACCTGATGACACAGTTTCTGTAGCATAATCTGATGCTGTTGTAGCTGCAATTCAAACAAGGCCTCTGTGCCAAGCATATATAGGTAGATTCAAATTTCTTTGTGAGTACAGCAACCCTTGCAGGTCACTTGGTGGAAACTGACCTTATAATTGGTCATACATCACAGTGTGAGACATGTTTCAGCAATTTCCGTTGACTTTTGTCTTTTTTACCAGGTATCTGTCGCAAACATATCTATTCGCTGTCTTCGACTTTGGTACAAGTATAAATGCAGACGTCAGCAAAATTATACGTCATAGTACAAACACAATGAGCAGAAGTCAATAACTTACAACTATAATCCAAACAAATTACGATAATAGCAAAAACAACTGAAACGTGCATCACCGAGTGACCATGTGTGTCCTGAGATTTTAAGTTTCGCTTTAATCCGGGTCAGTGTGGCTCAAACATGCACCTAAGCCTTGTTCAAATATTAACAGTTTCACCAATGTCCAGTAGCCATTTCTGACCAAATTCGCTTTTGACCCTAAACAAATTCAGTCTTTTGTAATAAATAAAGGAGTGTTTATTCGCCTATCCTAAAATGTAAACTACATAGCCTTACTAATAAAAGGTCTTTGTTACTCATATGAATACGCTGTTTTTCTATCACTTGTGAAGGAATTATAAATGTGTGATTACTATTAAGGTCAATTTTATTTCTGGATCCGGACGATAAGTTCACGTTTCTAACCTTCTCTCCCTTTCAAATGGTATTATGGCATGAAATATATTTCTACTAGAAGCTACCAAGTTTGCAAAATATATAGTTGTTTTGGAGGCAATATCGTTTGTTCCTGGCAATGAGAAGTGCTGCCTTTAAAAAAGTAGATGCTTATATTATGTCACAAATTTACAAGTTCTTCTTTAACATGTTGATAGGAATAAGTGTACATGTCATCTACTTTAAACCAAGCCTCTACAGTGACTTAGGTTTAACAGTCGTATACAAAGAAGTATGTGCCTGCTCATTCCGGCTTTAAACCAATCACAATGTAGGGTTTGGAGGTGCGTCGTTGCAAGGATCAGATATGCTGATGATGACGGGTTTTACAACACTCAGTTAATCTACATTGAGCGGTCGAGGCGAGACTCGAACTCACGATCACAATACATGTAGTTTGAGAAACGAATGATACCATCATCAAAAGCCTCGTGTAATGGTCTGAATCTCACCCACCCACACCCACGTACATGTCCAAACAGAATAATACATTAAAACAAACCGCAGCTTCCTGCCATCCCACGTGTATATCCGTCTCGACGTTGAATTAGCTACACACGTAAGTGAAAGCAAATGTTAATTGCAAAGAGCCTTTGGGATTGTTAACACACCATGCTGTGATTCTCGCACGAAGACCACCTCTTTATTGAGACCACCTCTACATAAACACAATGTTTGTGATCACAACCGGCTACGGAGAGCCGAGCATAATCATGTGTACCACCTCTCTAAGGATACCACTTGATAGTACTTGAGATGGTCTTAATAGATAGATCTTACTGAATGTTTACATAGGCAGATCCAGGGGTGGGGGCGCAGGGGGCGTGCCCCCCTTTTCCCACCAAAATACTTCATTTACATGGGGGTTTTCATGAAATCCCTTAAGTGCTCCCCCTTTTTTCCTTAAGTGCGCCCCCCCCCCCTTTTCCAAAAACCTGGATCTGCCTATGGTTTATTTGGACCAACAAATCACGTTTCTAGCTGGATGTGGATAAGATATGTGCTTATTTCACTTAGATTTTGATATCCTGTCAGAATGAAAAGTCGTCTGCTGCTCTCAGCTCTCAGCGATATTGAAATAGAATTGTGATTGATGCGCTTGTGAGAAGAAAGCTGGTGGATCAAAATCGTAGAACACGCACGTGAAGAAATGATGGACCAGATGGATGGATGGACAGTGGAGAGTGAAAATGAAACTAAACACTTGCCACAAGGCCAGTGTATTCTGTTTTATTGTTTGACTTATTTATTAGTTCGTTGTACACAGGCCGAAAGTGAACAAAAACTTCTAAGTCTAAATACTAAGCCCGTGTACAACGAACTAATGAATAAGTCAAACAATAAAAACAGAATACACTGGCCTTGTGACAATTGTTTAGTTTCATTTTCACTCTAATACTATCTAATATTAACAGTCAAATACTAAGTCTAAATAGCAAGGACACGATATATGCTTCTTCCCATGGAACCCCTTTACAGACATCACCATTGTAGACTCCCAGAGGCAAATGAATGTGGATTAAAACAAATTTTGAAGTCTTTTGAACATTACTGAAAGAGAAATCTCACAATTAGAAGGTTTTTCGTATGCTTTCATCCCCTTCTCACAATTACTTCTATACATATATTAGGCCTACTAATGGGACAGAGTGTAAATGGAGATATTTTTTCAAAGCTGCACTAGTGAGCCTAATAGCACGGATTTTATTGCACTCACGACAAATAATGACCGTTGCCTAATTGCTATCAACAATAAATGAAAACCGAAAACTATATCCATTAACTTTTTATGCATATCAATAACGCTAATTAGGCAGTTCACACATATCAGCTACAACCAATCAGCGTTCAAATCGTCTGCTTCCGTCTGTCATGACGCCTTATTTGCATATATATGACGTCATCAACCCTCATTTGCATATAGATTAGGTGGTCGTCATCCCAAAAACAGCAGACATACGATAGGTGATCAGGCAGTGGGTTAATTAGTGAACGCAAAAATGTAGCCCCTACATGGCGTATGGGGTCATTGTGACAGCAAGTCTTATGGTTAAAGGCACCACCATCACAATAAAAGCACATGCTTTGCCACTATCATGATTCACGAAAGCTTAAGGGTTAAGCTCACTAAATGTTGACCATTTGCATTTACTCAAGGTATGTGTAAGATACCGACATAATAGATAGAGTCTTACTAATCTGCCATACATTGTAAAAGTTCATTTGTAGTGTATATCATATAAATCTATATTAAATTAATTTGATCAACTACAATATTAAGAAAGAAATAACTATTTCCTTCCAGATTTTCGGCAGCTAATAGCACGGAACGAGGCTGTCATAACAAACAGCCTAGGGATTCCCGGTGGTGTGGTCCCACCCCCCCCCCTCCTGATGAGGTTTGAACGCACGACCCTTCAGCTGTTAAACTAGAATTATATAACCCCGATCATTTTTTTTCTATTTAGATGTGAAATGCGATATGTGTGCATCATTACAAGAATTTGAGTCGTTCTAAACACCAATATTTTGAAATGACGCTTAGTGGCTAATATTTCCCGGGGTAGACAAGAAATAATAACATATTCTATTTTCTAGCACAACTTTTATGGTATATTAAAAGTGCTCACATACTAGCTAACGTCGTACATACGTGTTCCGTCCATTTTTTCTATGTGACAGTGGTTTTAAAGCATTACTAGAGTTTTAGATATTAAATCTACATAATTACGAAGTACCAATCCATCATGCAAACAGTGGTGTCATCCTGATGAAATGCTAGCATACAAATATTATTACAAATTGTAGATCTAGATCAACAACAGCCACCGATGGTGTATTACAGAGATGTAAGCAACATCAACAATAGATTGTTAAAGTAATTTGAGTAATTTGATCACACAATACAAGCAGAAGTAATTATATTGAAGTAATAAAATAGAATAATAAAGTAACCAGTACACCCTCCAAACACAGTTGTCAACCTGTGTGCACGGATTTTACTTCTTATGTAGACAGCTGTTTCTAGTACCCAATAACAACTTCGTCAGCATCAGCAGCATGCATGGTGTTGAAGATGTCTGAAGACACAATACGTCCCACCATCGCATCAATAATAGTAAGTATGTGACCTTTTCCGGGTGCCCCGAATTTGGGGAGGGGGTGGGGGAGGGGCATGGGGTTTTGATGTTGATTGGAGATTGAAAGGGGGGCGTGATTGGGAAGGGGTGTGGCAACATTGGCAGATGGTTGGAGTGCACAGTAGATATCTCGCTCACTCACGCTCGTTTCAACCAGATATTCAATATTCCAGTTATCATTGAATGTTCGTGCTTATATAGAGGGACCGCGCGAGCGCAGTCCCTCACTACCAATAATTACGCGCCCGAGTCTTTCAATAAAGGAAAGATCGAAGGGGTCGACCATCCCGGTACGGTGCAATGGAACAGCCTCACCCTTGATGAACCCCCTTGCGGATCAGGGTGTCATCTGCGCATGGTATAAACAATAAAACGCAATAAGCGCCAGCATACCTTTGGCAAATCATTCTCTACTCCAAACGGAAAGGATAGTGTGTAGAATACACGCTGATCAGCCACCTCCAACAGTCAATCCTTCAGTCCAGTCTCAAGCAATCAAATGCCTTTTTATTCTGATACCATTCACACACGTTTCCGTTCACAACACTTGTCACTATTCTGCAAGGAACCGCATACACTTGTAAACAGGTAGCGTGATATTTCAAAAACTGAGCGCATAGTGACTTGGCTATTTGGCTATGAATTTTTTAAAGAATTAATGATAGTAGGAGCTTTTATATAACCTGAAAAATGGTGTTTTTTATATGGATTATGGATATGGATTAAAACCCTCATTAAGCACTATTAAGATGATTTCAAATAAAATTAACTGTTCATGGTTGCATTCGTTGAAAATCAATATTTTATTGATTTTTAACGCACCAATTGCATCCCGTTGTGTAAAGAATTTTTATTACGTTGTATGCTACTCTAAAATAAGTTTCAGCCAGAAAACGTTAAATATTTCAGCAATTAAACAATCTTGACACATTTTATGGAAGTGTATAATTTATGGAGTGTCAATTTTTTGAAAAATATTTCATACAAATCGTCCCGTGTTTGCAATATTAACCGTAAAACATTTGCTCGCTGACCACACTCATGTGGTTTATTTTTAAAACCCTTTGTTCTACAGCATTGCTGGGATAATAAAAGGGTCAATCTTAAACATTGTCGTCCAAACACAAATCATTTGAAACAACTTAGTAATGATGTAATAACTTCCAAATTTGCAAAAACACGAATCTTACTGGTTCTGTGTAAATTTCATAGTAGGGCATCAAGGAAAGGATTATGTGGTTATTCTAATGTACCAAAAGTATACATTTTTTTTTTTTATACAGGGGCCAATTTCTGAGATGGCCGGAAACTGGTTGCAGTACCTTATTGGTGGTTGGTAACTTATAAACTACTCTGCAATGTATTTCTCTCCAAAAATGTGTTAGTGTGATTATTTAAAAAAAAATATCTCACAAAAGTTATAAACGTTTTTTTTTAGAAATTTAGAGACAACACATTTATTTCAGACAAAGGAGGTTTTCTCTACCAACAGTTTTCTCAGTCGTCCCACTCTTATTTTTTCATGTGAGATGGCTATAAAAATGTTGCTTAGATAACGTTGAATAGTAAATGTGTAGGTCACTGCCAATAACCCGTATTGTCAACCATGTCAAAATGAAAATGTGTTCTAAATTTTGATAGATATCATATTCCGAGATTTGAAGAGGAAGACTACCTAGATAATTATAATTAGATGAATACTCTTTGTTTTATCAGAATAGGTATACGTTTTCCAACTTTTGATCTATGTACACTACCTACTGTACTTTTTGTTTCACAAAATCCCATTTAAAATATTTTTTTAAGAAATAGAAAAAAATAAAACTAGTCCAAAATTTTGTATCCGTTTGTGTACATAAGAACTATGTACATGCAAATGTACATATCCTTATCAAAATGGGCAAAATAAAAAAAGACAAAAGTTAGACAGCTTCCATCTTAAATGACATTATGCTTGTGATTCTTTAGAGAAGGCTATAAGAATCATAAAGGAAGACGCTTGCATATCTAGCACACGTCCCAATCGAATGTTTCAACTAGCTGATTGACCAATCAGAATTCTCCATTTGGGTGCTATAGGCACTGACCAAGAGAATGCCAAATACACTTTAGTGTATGACATACATACATGGCCTACACAAATAGATTTGTATGCTTTTAAGTTTAATTGGCCTATGACAAAGATGAAAGTGGACTGTCATAATTGTCTGGTAATGATGTATTTTGACATTTGATGCCCATCTTCGGTTTTCACGGCATGATCACTCAAACTGTCTTTACGTCAATGTTCATATCAACAAATCTATATACTGAAGCCTCTCTATTAATCCCACTAGTGACCAGGCAGATATCCTGGTTCAAATAGATAACTAGTGATAAAGAAGCTGGTGCTACTCTCCTCCTGAAGAACTGGGGTTCTTGATATCTTAATTAGATGCATTAATCTTAACACGTGTTCATATATTCCTAATCTCCTGCAACACAGTGCAATGAGGCATATTAACATTCGTGAATGGCAGACTGGGGCCTTAGTTCCAGTGGCTGTCAACATACGTGCTGTACTTTCATTTTTGTATGATTTGGGGGCAACTCCCATTACATGTCGTCTCTGCAGGCATTTCTGTTGCCTTTCTGATATACAATGGAACCTCTTTTATGGAAGAAGCCACAAAGAACTCATGGTCCCAGATTCTACACCATGCACATTTTTAATAGATCCATGTCATGCACATGATCTACTAATGAACTTCTCAGGTTTCATTTTTTCTGCAGAGTTTGCATGACCTATTTTTCACCCCACAATTTCCAAACAGAAGAATTCACACCTTAAGAGGTAATCGTCCAAAAGCAGAGCCAGTCTCATGCCAAGTCTATATTTACATAGCATACATTACGGCAACACCCATCCACAGTCTTTTTCACTCTTTGTGAATGCTTATGCACACTTTAAGCCTGGCTGCATGCACCACGTCCATTGGACACTTTGGTAAACCGTACACCTGTCATTTTGTCGACGCGTTTGACAAGAGCGATCAATATAATAGAGAATATACCAAAACCCTGTGAAAATAAGGTGCTTTGTTGGGAAAGGGGAAACGCTGGATCTACCTATGAAATGAGCTTATCCAAATTGAATGAAATTGAATTAAATATGAAGATAGCCTGCACATAAGGAACACCTGTCTTACATGGATACTTTTGGGTTTCTGCTAAGAGTGGACCCAGCATAAAGGTTCCACAGTACAATGATATAAACCACTAAAATTAGAGAAATTGTCTGAATCACTTTCTGAGTTAGCAAGATCACCATACCATAAAAAACTCTTGCATCATCAATATGTGTGCCTTTAATATTGTTATCTTCTCATTATTATATTATCTACCAATCACAATCAAGTATGACAGACGCATATAAGAAACATATGGAAGTTTGCAGCTTGGTGTGTTTCTCACTGAATATATGCATTGATGATTGAAGTTTCTTGGGTGTGACCCGAATTTTGGACATGGGCAAATCTGATTGGTGCCTTTATATATTAGAAGCATTTGTTTGCGTTCACCAGATTAAAGAATTGGTGGACTGAATTAGATTATGTGGCAGACTGATCTGATTGTTTTAAGCTTTGTTGGATTAAATGGAAAGCAGTAGAGTCCTAGACTTAAGAACATTTGCAGAACATGTGTGTTTCCTTGGTCGAGTGGATAGGGGGTTGGACTCGTGACCTGAAGGTCGTTGGTCCGATTCCCGGTCGGGTCTGATTGTAAGTGTTGAACAAACTTACCTCAAACATGTTGCACTCTGCTTCGTGGTGCCTACACGTTAAATAGGTACAGATCAGGCGAGTGAACGCAAATTGTGAGTGATTAGCATGTCTGCGCTACGGTAGCGATGGTGCTGTATGCTCCCCGGGGAGTTGAGAAAGATAAAGTGTGATAAGGATGCCAATGACCTACTGGTGTTGATTTAGCGTCTTCTAATCCTTCGGGGGGAAAAGACCATAAACCAGACATTTACAATTATTTACATTTAGTGTGACTTCTATTTTATAATGCACAGTAAATGTTTGGTGAGGAACATTCTTGACCGTCAGTGTGGGGCGTATGTAATAGTGAGAATTGACTAGAGTGGTCTCAATGGAGAAGGGTTCTCTTCATGGAGGACCCCCGGCGGTCTCTTTCTGGGGATTGAATTTGTCTGTTTATACAGGTGGCGCCACTAATACATGATGCAATACACCAGGTCTTGTCAGCTTTAAGATATCTTAGTGATTTTCGATACTGCGTTTTGAAATAAAGTCCAGACAGCTGTGAGACAACAATATTCAGCCAATCAGAAACGGTTATAATCGTGCAAAATGGAATACCTGGGAGAGGACTGAAAATGTTGTTATAAACATGCGACGGACGTTTTTTTTAAAACATCATCATTAAGCGTGGATTTGACCACCATACAAGCTAATTATAAACGTATAAAATTACATCTTCAGAACAATATTGACAATTACTTTACATTACCTAGTGTGTAAATGCATTTTGTGTGTGGTGCGAATTCATCATGAATATCTATTCGATATGATCTATGACTAAAACCAATAACAGAAAATAAATAGATGCATATAATATCAACAGCATAAAAAATGAAAGCGAATGACAAACAAATAATAAAAAAACTCAAACGGAATGAGCAAGATTTAGACATGAAAAGAATGACTTGAATCAAATATTAGTTTCGTAAACACAGAGAAGAGATTAGTGATTTGCTGACACCAGACGAAGAGATAAAACTACTTTTCGTTTATTTGCAGTTTATTTACAATGTTCTATTAGATATCTTTCTTTAAGTACATCAATTAAAATCTCTGCTGTTTGAAAACATTTGTTGGCTGTGTTTTTCCACAATCTATCACAATATCATCCCGTCAATAAATGTAAAATAAACAGATGTAAATGTCTGGTTTATAGTCTTGATCCAAGTTTTTTATCTCACGACTTAACAATTTACACCAGGTCATTGGCCCGCTTATTGATCTTCAATTGATCATTTCTCATATGCTTGCATCGACAGCACATTCAGCGCACAACGCTAATCACTCATACAATCACTCACCCACTCTTTCAACCATTGACCAGTACCTAATTAACGTGTAGGTGCCACGGAGCAGTGCGCAACTGTTTAGGGATGAGTTAGCTCAACACTCACCACCAGACCCGACTGGGAATCGAACCCATGACCTTCTGGTCTCGAGTCCAACTCCCTAACCACTCGGCCACAGAAGCAATAAAGTCAATACCAGCTCTGCAAAAAGGTTTTAACAAACATTTTAACTTTATAAATCGGCACAAAACACACACACACACGTTGGGTTGGTGGTCTGCTCTAAGTAAACAAACAAACAAACAAACAACGTTTGTATTTGTTTATTTACAACACACACATTTGAAATACATTTGAGCGCTGTCCAAAACCTCCATAAAGAGACCACCTCTCTATTGAAAGCACCTGAAGCCATGAGTAGTCTCCATTGCAAGGTTTCACTTTATAGTTGATGATCGGCCACGATGTGTTTTTTCACTTACGTCTACATTTAATCAATTCACAGTCTGCAGTAGGATTTACGGCTTTTTATTTGTATTGCTTGCAAGAACAATGAGAGTAAAATCGACGTTTGTATTTGTTTATTGATACATTGACAGAAAGTTGAAATTACATTGTGAGCGCCCACACAAAGACTTCTATTTATTATTTCCGTCAGTTTGAGGGCTCCAACATTAGAAAAATTGTGGTTCAGTTTTTGTCCTTCTCAGTCATCATATGAACGGTGACCAAGATTATCACCCTTGCGATGAAATGAAAAATATAATGCCCTTGTCCGAAACGATTTCAATAAAAAATATATCTCTACGAAAATATTTTACAAAATAGTTTTTCTGTATTTGTCTTGAAAAAAAGTGGTTCTTCTGTATAAGAAGCATTCATAAAAATATATCAAAATAATTATATCAAATTTATCATCAAAATAATTTATCAAATACAATGATACAAAATATTATTTAAAAAAAAGAAAGAAAAGAAATAAAAAAGACTTGACCTCTCGTAGAGAGTGAGTAGGATATGAGAAAAAAATCGAGGGGAGCTTATGGATCTGTCCTTAATTCACCCGTCCGTGAAGAGACAGTGAGCCCGTTCACAACCTCTGCAAATTCGATTTCCAATATCGGAAAAGTTTGAGCCTAGCCTACAAGATTTGATCATTATCAGACTATGGCTTTAGGACATGTTTGCATGGACAGTTGCTGAGAGTCGTGCAATGCATGGAATAGACTAGACCCTCAAACATTGATCTTATGCTTAAGACTGATTTCAAACACTTCATTTTGAAATCAAAATACTGGTGATGAAAATGCCAAGTTACCTAACATATTGACAGTTGCCTTGCAAAATAATAACTTTGAATATCCTGTGCAAAGTGAGACTTCTCAGGATTTTGAGCCAAAATATTCCACTGTTGAAACTAACAGTGGTGATTATACGCAGCTTAAGCCCAGTGGTGGGCCATTTGCATGTGAGGATGATGTTAACAATGTGAAATGTGTCTCTAAGCACAAGAAACGTGCTCTGAAATATGGGTTGAGCACTGCGTTGGATGACGATATGGCTCCGATTGGAATAAATTACACTGAATGCACACATGAACTTGGTGATGGTGGATTGGAGGCTCGGGAAGGTGGAACTGTTAGGCGGTTTTGTACAAAGAAAGGGCAGTGAGATATGATGGTAAATATGAATGGTCAGGAGGCTGTAGGTGGGGCACAGAGACCCGTGAAGATGGGTAGTGAAGTTCAAAATGGACAGACGGCTTCTTTTAGTAATGTTAGTAATGCACCACGTGGTCAAACACCAAAGAGACAATTGCGAAGGAAGTTGTCATGGAAACGGAATGATAGTCAAGAAGATATGCAAGTATCCCGTAAGGTTGTTCTTGTTGTTGGAGATGTAAATAAAGGCTGCGTTTATTCTGGATTGCAGGATGAAAGAGGTGGTGATGAATCTTGCTCTGTGATTGAAGAAATGTCACCTGGATATTATGCTCAAGGTGATATTATGGTAAAGTCGTTATCAGATGAAGTAGATGGTGATGTTTCATGTGTTGATAATATTAATAAGGATCAACGTTTGAACGATGATCAGCGTATGCATAATCCTCTTGATTATGACCAGAGATTGGGTGATAGATATGTGGAAAAGCCCAGGGAAATAAAAAGCCAAAGAGCAAAACCAAAAGGGAGAAAACAGAAGAAAGGTAATGTAACACGTCAATGTGATAACATTGAAAATCAATGTGGTGAATTGCCTATGAGACTTTCTTTGGAATCGAGGTTTTCTAAACTGCCGGCGATTCCACGTCAAGAACTAGTTTGTGAGGAGATAGATTCTGAAAATCATAAAAATGACTCTCAGGTTGATAGACAAACTATCATAAAAGCCAGAGGTGAACGACATGGAAAGCTTGAAAGTATGCACAATTATGGTAATAGAGATGAGCAATCCAGAAATAACAACAACAGCCAGATGTCGGATTCACACAAGGATCTTCCTAGTCTGGATTCTGGGATAACGAGGGCCCAGAATTTTCCTTCTGGAGAGGAGTTGAAAAATGGAGGCACGAGTGAGCGACAGAGAAACAACAGGTGAGTGACTCAACTACATCTAGATGGTTGTTTTTGCGGTCATAAAGACGAAGTGTTTTATTTAAAATGTGTCCCTTTGCTTTCCACAGAAAGACTACAATTACTGGAATGTGAAGGGCGTAAAGTTATGAATACTATATGATATACAAGTTATGCAATATTTTCAGTCATTGGGGTAACCCCCCAAAAAAAAAAAAAAATAAAAAAAAAAAAAAATAAAAAAAAATAAGATAAATAAATAAATATAATGAAAAAAAAATGCTACGAAATGACAAAGACGTCCAGTTATCATAATACGAGTTATCAGGCTTCGTAATACGGTAATATAATCATTTACACGTACATATTTCATGACAATTTCATGGATACGGTGGACTTTAAAACTGGATCTGTTCCAGGACACCAAAAGGTCTGCACTGTCACCTATCCTATGTCTGGTTGTTGGAGGTTCTTCTCATATTGATGTTGCTGCTCGCCTTTTCACCAAATTTTTGCACCTACCTAATTCTTACACTCCCCTTGAAGATGCCATGTAAATGAAGTAAATAGTTCAGCATAAAATCTAAATCGGCTTATATTGTGCAATTATGCTGTCTGAAAAGTTGTTTTAAATTCAAATTTTTGATTGCATGTTACTGTGTGACCCATTGTGTAGATACATGTTTATGGTTTTTCATTGTAGTGACGCCATAGGGTCACTCTCAAATACTAAATGATAGTTAAGTTATCCCTATTAATTAATCAATTAACTAATTAACTCCCTATTAATAACAAGAAATTGCTAGATTTTTACCAGTTGGCATATAAATTTCTTATATGCTCTTATAAAATATTTTATTACATTTACCTCTTTCAAATGTAATTTTATTTTATGGGTAGAGAGTATGAGCAAGTCTTATATTGGTCAAGACTGTTGCTGTATACTTTGTGCAAAAATGCAGTTTCAAAGTTCATACATAACGCCCTCACTCGAACTTCTCATTCGGTAATCCTCGGATGTTTGCGCTACTCTCACAACATTTCTACGACCAAATAAAGTGTGGTGCTTACGTCGCCGTTGGTCCGAAAACCTCGTCGAATGCACCAATTTCCACGACGTAATTAGTACTAACTGTATGTTACATATTATTATGAGGGCATTTTATTTATAGCACAATTCCTTTATAGCATACCAAAACGCATAGTTTATATAAGGGTGGCATCAATACAAAAACATTTACAACATTACTTCATTCAAAATTATTTTTAAGCTATTGTTTCAAAAATGCACATTTACAACATGTACACTTTTACTCCAATCTACTTTTTAAAGTCACTCATTTTTAACAATGTTGTAATGTATGTTGCATTAGTTTTCTTTCTCATATTTCTCTAGTTTTACATGTGGCAACATGAGTTTGTCAGCAGTTCATGGTCTTTGCTAAAAAGTTACATTATATATATGTTGCTTGTTGATATTGTGCATAAACTTCAGGTATAGTATTCTATTTCAGATAAATATTCATGTAGTTAAATGCCACGCAATAAACGACTCTTCACACTTCAAAGAGGCGCGCTGTTAGTAAATGTTGACTAGATACTACTCTACAGCTAGAAACATTTATTTTAATTACCCTTTGTTATGCCGCTTCAGTTATAAAACATATGCCTATGCGTTCAGATGTAATTAGCGGCATTATATCAAAGGTGCGAGCGATCAAAGGGTGCTGAGATAAATCCAAGTTCTTACAATCATACCTTTTCTTGCATCAACACCAACCATAGTACTTTTAAAAAATGTTCCTTCTATCAACATCCTCATCGTTGCTACAACACGCTGAGAACTTGAAGATTGCTAGATAAACTCAGCAAAAATATTTCTTCCCTCACTTCAAAAAATTAAAAAAATATTCGACATAAACAGCAACCCAAAATTAGCGACGTAAGTATCAAGCCCGTTCTGGCGCTTACGTCGTTAATGTTTGGTGCTTACCTTGAGAACTTGAATTGGTGCTTTCGTCGAATTCGACGTTCAGAATATCCGACGTAAGCAACAGCACCCGCCAGTTCTTTATTGCTGGATAATGTCCTGGGATCCGACATGGAGTGAATGGGTGAATGGGCACATAGACAGCATGAAGCGATGGTCATGAAACTTTGTAAGTGGCTCCGGGGGGTCATGAAACTTTGTTGTGATTTAAACCATGGGTTACAGTGAGTGATAAGAGAGCGTATTATTCGCAATACAGGTGCGGGAAATAGTTGGATTGTCTTGAGACTAGGTGTATGGGCTTGGGGGGTCACCTCGACCCAGGGGAAATTTATTTGGTCCAATTCGACGCATCGGTTATGAATAAACAGGCAAAAAGTGAATAGTGAACCAGGAGCTGGGCTGAGCTTCCAGCTCCTTATTCAAGCTTCTTTGGCGAATAGTGCACTGGGATCTGACATTGGGTTAGGGTCTTTGCACGTAGAAGGAATGATGCAATCGTCATGAAACTTGGTGAGGGATCGTTCACAAATTACGTCAGCTATCGGAGGAGGGAAAGGGGGGTCATGAATGTCCGACGAAAGCTGACAAGTTGGGCGTTGGCACTGGCTGACGCCAGCTTTCGGCTTTCATTCCAGTTTGAAAGACGATTGAGATATTTGACCAGTCAGAGATATTCCAGATCTAACTATAATTTAACAAGTATAATTACCTCTCAAACAGATTTATTAAAAATACGAGTTGATATTAGTTAAGTAGTGCCAAAGAAAGAATATAAAGAATTTACTTCGTGTTTATAAAACACATCCTCAGCTAATAATGAAAAATTGATATACTATGGTACCAGTTAAATTGATCCAATGCAATGTCAATATACGTTTTATGGCTATGACTAACAAAAGAAAGATTGTTGTTTCTTATGATTATGTTGAATTGTTAGACACATCTCCCATTATCAAATGTATCCGTATCTTTTATACTTTGAAATATTTTTCATTCACTTTTCACAAGTTTGAATTTAAGTGCTTTATGAAGATTGGCAAATTCACCTTTTTGGAAAAGAGTGCACAGAAAGCCAGAACCTCTGAACCTAATGGGGTTTCAAAAAAGCAAATGCTCATGGGTATGCCGAAAGTCCCATAAAAATGACATTTTTAGGGGTGAAAAAGGGTTATGCATGCCTTGCGCCTCCCGCCCACTGGATCTTTTGGCTATGATGAAGTAGAAGAGCCTGCATTTGTGAAGGTCCAGCATAAAATATCTATTGTAGAGGTACCATACGATTTAACTTTAAAATTGATGAAATGATTGTTCGATTATACAGCTGAAATGTGCACGCAAGCAAATAAATGATGACATCAGATGGGGGGGTCATTGAAAGCTGACAAAAGCTGACGAGGGGGTGGGGGGGTCAAAAATAGCCAAACTTGGGTGATGTAATTTGTGAACAATCCCTGAGTGGCCTAAGTGGAAACTTTATTTTGAGTGATTAAAGACGCCGAAGCGTCACTCAAACATTATATATATATTGTCAAAATGGTTGAATTAAGTAATTTAACTCATCCTTTCAAAGCCCTTGTTAAAAACAAAAGAATTGCTAGATTTTTTAGCGGTATACACATAAAGGTTTCATATGCTCTTATAAAATATTTTATTAAATTTACCTGTTTCAAATGTAGTTTTGTTTAATGGTGAGATAGTATGAGTAAGTCTTATATTGTTCAAGACTGTTGCTGTCTGCTTTGTGCAAAATGTATTTTCTATTCCATACATAACGCCCTCACGCGAACGTTATTGCTGAGTAGCAAACTGGGATCTGACATGGGTGTGCATGGGTCTGTGCACATAGAAGGAATGATGCAATCGTCATGAAACTTTGTCAGTGGCCCCGGGGGTTCATCACCGCCCCCATGAAATTTTGTTGGGAGTGATTTGAGCCATGGGTTACGTAATAGCAATGAGTAATAAGGGAGCATATTATTCACCATACAATGGTTGTATTGTGAAGAAACTGAGTGTATGGCCTCAGGGGGTCGCTCTCGACACAGGGAAACTTTATTTCATTCAAATCGGCCCATTGGTTATGAAATAAAAGGCAAAAAGCAAATAGTGAACTGGATAATGATCTGAATAAGGAGCCAACATGGCACCTACTTCCTGACTCGTAGGAGTGTAAAGTTTCAAACGAGTCTTTACACCCTGGGGACATGTAGAATGGTATGCTCAATTTGCAACTTGGTGTATACCATTGGGGGCCAAGCGTGACCCAGGGGAACTTTGTAGTGTTCAATTTGACACATCGATTATGAAATGGCAAGCAGAAAACGAATAGTGAACGGAATAAAGATCTCAATAAGAAGCCAACATTCCACCAAATTCCTTATTCAAATAATGCACTGTGAACTGTGACCCGGGAGCCAACATTCCACTGCTCTTTGATACCTGTATGTGTTGCACAACTACATAACGTCAAAACTTGTGGTTTGCTTACATGGTGACAATAATGATTACAATGATTTGACACTTTTGTTAATATTTGCGTCAGTGGTTACATTTTGAGTTAGCTACACCATTTTCGGGGGTGTGGATACAATTTGCATAAACGCAAATCATAACTGGTTATGTTTTGCGGCTGGTTATATGTTGTGGTCTAACACCAAGCACCCCCTTTTTTCATCAAAATATTTCTATTCATTGTCATCGGTTTTTGCCATGCCCGCTATCAATCGTGTGTACAAAACCTACAAGATCCCGTAAATGTGCCATAAAAACGACTGGATCTGTCATGTGGGACAAGCGACACATTAAACCCTCCTCCCATCCCACTCATCAATCCCTGGCACACACCCCTCCTCCCACCCGGCCATCACCGCACTGTCACCTTCCCCCTTCATAGGCAGATCCAGGGAGTGGGCAAAGGATACCCCCCACTCCTTCTGCCAACAAAATACTTCATTTTCATAGTGTTTTTTACACGTCCGCCATCAATCGCCCATACAAAACCCATGAAATCACTCAAGTGCGCCCACCCCCCTTTTTTTCAAAAATCCTGGATCTGCCATTGCCCTTCAAGGTGTGGCGGCTGCGCCGGTGGGGCCAGCCGCCTGGTGCCCTCGGTGTCGCTGCTGCTGGGAGTGCTGCTGCTGTTGGCGGGAGCCGCCCTCACTGCCGCCGCCTTCACGGGGGCCGTCCGGGCACTCGCGCTCAAGGTGAGGGTCTCAAGGGCACAGCAGGATAGTTTATAGATCATATAGACTAAGACAACAATTAGGACCACTTTTGGGACCAGTGATACGTGGTCTCAATAGAGAGTTGGTATCTGCAGAGAGGTTGAAATTGGTATCTTTACGGTGGTCTGGCACCATGAAAAGTGGTCTTATAATAGACGTGGTCAGAATAGAGAGGTGGTCTTATTTGGAAGTTCTACTGTATCAAAGTCCAGCAGCCCTCATGTAAAAACTGTGCTGCGGTTGATGGGGACTCTACCAATAAGTAGCAAAACAACCACTTGACTCCTGTATTTTGGTAGCAGAATTGAAATTTGTTGGAAATTTTCATTAATGCAATCAGTATTCATTTATGAGCTACATGTAAAATTAAAACTAATTATTCTAAAGGTACTTTTCAATATGCTAGTGCTAAAACTTATTTCACTTATAAAAACTATTTAAGGATTATTGTACAAGGAAATATAATTTATGATATATCAAAAAGTCACTTTCTTCAATTTGTATTTTACACAAGTGATAGGCTTACTGTGACTTGTTGTTTCTATAACGTTTTAATCATTTTGTGAAACAAATGCTATTGTAACTTCATAGTCATAAAAGTATTTATACACATGTGGACGAACTTGATAAGTAATCAACTTCTTTCCTCCCCAGCCATTTATAATACTACTTACAGTAGAACCTCTCTATTAGGACCACCTTTAGGACCCCGTGTTAGGTGGTCTGGTTGATTTTGGTAGCTTTATGAAGGTTTGAGGCCATGAAAAGTGGTCTTATTATAGAGGTGGTCTCATTATAGAGGTAGTCTTAAGTATATGATTTTAAATGCAAAAAACACAACAGCCATGCCCTATGTCTTCGTCTGTCCATCTCACGTGAACAGCTCTCTTTTGCTTTCCCTCAGTTGTTCATTGGGGGGTCTCTATAATAAAAAAGTACTGCAATCCCAACTCCAAGGCGACGATGACAATGTCAAAAAGTAATTAATGATCACTAGGGTATATTATAATTACTATTTTATATATTAACTTAATTATCAAACAGTACAACCGATGAAAACAATATCTCATCATTGAGATGTAAACCAATCATCCACCCCACCCCACCCCTACCCCCATTCCAGTAAAAATTTGAAGTATTTTATTAATAGAGCTTTTAAAATAGCAGCACCTGAATTATTATTATTTTCTTTGTATATATTTGTCTACTGCTTAATAATCCAAAAACTAAAATGTACATAAATATACTAATTTTATTTTAATTTAAATTTCGAAACAATAGCTTCCTGTTCACAAATGAATAAATAAATAAATGATTAATAAATAAATAATTTATTTATTAATTCACTTATGAACAGGAAGCTAATGCTTCGAAATTTAAATTAAAATTAAAATTAATATATTTATGTACATTTTAGTTTTTGATTATTCAGCAGTAGGCAAATATATACAAAGAAAATAATGATTCCATATACTGCATACCTAATCAACAGAACATTAACCTAAATTATTAATTTCCTCTCCACATACGGCATTCCAAGACTCTTTCTATTTCAAAAGACCAAAATTAAAGTACCATTTGTTAAGAAAGCCTACAAGCGCACATCAACACTTCGTGGAAAATGCGTTTCATATATTAGCATTGTGTTGTATATATTGGTTAGGTTACGACTCCGGGTGGAATCGTGTTTGGTAAGTGTCCGCCGGGACCTGCCCGACGGCTCAAGACCAGTGACCGGGGTGTCCGATGACACCCACAAGTCACCGATTGGAACGGAAGGAGAAAGTGTGGGAACGAAAGTCATGGGAACGAAAACATATTTATTGGAAGAATTTCCCCAAATTGTCGATTCAAATTATTGAATGGTATTAAACTATTAAAGTATATCGTTTTTATGCGATTTTTGGCAAATAAATTAAAGGCATTAGAATGTAATGGCGTAAAATATATGGTATTAAAACGAACGGTCAATACATGGGAAATTACGGCTTTATTTTATTTTGTAAAATATGAACACAACGGACGCGTGTTCTTCGCCCGAATGTCGGAGTTCATGTGAGCGTACGTCAAACGTAACGTGGCAATCCGGGCCGGAGTACAGCGGCCTTGGCCATACACTAGTTTTCTAATCGCTGTCTCAATGAAATATTTATGTACGATCGTAGTGGTGTCACAAAATAGTTACTACAGATTTTACCCGCACGTGGTGCAGTCTCAATCAGCTAAAGCTCTATGATGCTACCGCGTGTCAGAAAAAATTATAAAGACTAATACTGTCTGTCTATTTTTTCCCAGAATGCAAATGTTTGTAGCCACCTGCTGGTTTTAGACAGGAACTACGATTAGAAAAGAAATGTATATCCTCATTCACCCCGAAATCGGGGATAATTAATGGGCCACTTCACTCATTTCAAAAATAAGTCCGCATGTATTCTTAGTAACTTTCCAATGGTCTTTTTTATGAAGACTTGGGACTGTTATAAATCATCTTATAATAGAGGTGGTGTATTTATAGAGGTGGTATTGATTGAAGGTTTTAATGTACACATAGCCCAATTGGCAAAGTGGTTTTAATCCCCAGTATTTTAACCCATGCGCCTTTGGCGTCTTTATGACATCACACTACTCCACATGACGCTGTCATGGCTGCCGCTGTTTGCTATTTTTGTCATAAAACCGTTAATTAACAACCACCAAGGCCATTTTGACCGTGAAAAAACATATTCGTGCAAAACTACACAGTACCATTAACGATCTCCTATAGTTAGATGGCGTCCAGCTAGTAAGGTTAAAGAGGAGATAGCCGAACAAAGTCCAAAAATTAGCGTATTGATACATAGGATGCTGTTGACATAGAATTGCATTAAAGATGATGACTTAAAAATTAAACGGAAAGATTCAATTGCTACCACCGCTGCTTCTGTGGCCGAGTGGTTAGGGAGTTGGACTCGTGACAAGAAGGTCGTGGGTTCGATTCCTGGTCGGGTCTGGTGGTGGGTGTTTAGCAAACTCAGCCCTACAGGAGTCGCACACTGCTCTTTGGCACCTACACGTTAATTAGGTACAGGCTACTGGGATGAAAGAGTGAGTGGGTGATTGTGTGAGTGATTAGCATTGTGCGCTGAATGTGCTGCCGATGCAAGCAAATGAGGAATGATCAGTTGATAATGAATAAGTGGACAATGACCTGCTGTAAATTGTTAAGTCGCGAGAGCAAAACCTGTATCAGGACTATACTCTACGACATTTAAATTTGCATTTACCATTCCCGCAGGTGGTCGGCCCTGTGCTGATGGGCCTGGGCCTGGCCGTCCTGGCTGGTGGCCTGCTGTACTCCCGTCTCGTGCTCGCCCCCCGCCTGGCTCTGGAGGAGGCTAGGACGCGGCAGGAGCGGGAGTGGCGCAGAAGGGCCGAGGAAGAGGAGGAGAATAAAGTGGCAGAGGTGGAGAGGACACGGGAGGACTTTGAGTGGCTCTTCCAGGCCAGAGGCAAAGGCTGGAGGGGTGCGGACAGTGAGGTGTGAGAAGGATGAGGTTGTGAATGACAGTAAGGATCCTGGGTTGTAGGAGACAAGTTTTTAGGTCTTGGTCTTGTATAGTTCATTACACTGGTACTAAGGGAGTTAGCTGACTTGATCGGCATCTTGACAAGCTGGAAGGTTCGAGCTGTGTTTTTGACAGACTTTGGTTTCACGCAGCAATACTTGTGTCAAGTAGATATTGTTTTGTAGGTATATTAAAGCTGGTTCTTTTAGGCAATAGAGTAAAGTATTGGCAATTGCAGAGAAGGCAGAGGCCATGAGCTGTAAGGTAAAGGGGGATATAACATTAGATATGATATTAAGAGAAGGCGGTATACAGTTATGGTAAACTTATAGTGAGTATGGAGATTTTCAGGGGAACATGTGCAGGCATTTGTAAATAGAATAAATACAGTTGCCTGTGCAGAGTTTGAAATCTGTTGATGAATTCACATTCATTAAAGGAATAACTCCACAGGGTCTCAATGAATAATTACATCAGCATATAAGCCACGTTTGAAACACACAATCTCACGTAACCATGATCCAGCGAATAAAACACGTGTACATTGTGAATAAAACTTATTCGAAATTAATTTAGTAACTACATTGTTATGAAAGTATTTTAGACAAAGGACCAACTAGAAACGTAAGATATGATTAGTGCAAAAAGTGTGTTTTGATATAATTAAATCTTTTCATTTAGACTTACTGTATATTTGAAGAAAAAGAACGTCATTAATCAGGCTATTGGTCTACATATCCACATTATCCAGCCTTCGCCCACAGTACGTTTCTATATGGTTTCTATAGGTTTCTATATGAATTTTTGACCTCGTGAATCATATCACGGGATATTAAAAATAATTATTTTACTTCTCAAAATTTTGGTAATATATATTGTCCTGGGTGCGGAATAGAAAATGAAAATTTTACATCGGATCATGTACAAAAATTGTTTATCTATGAGCCCAAAAATGATTTTGGATCCAAGTTGTAGGGAGAAAATAATGATGATTTTGAATGTGGAAGTGGTTTTGAAAATGTGTAAAAATTACCTTTTTATGGACTTTTTTTTATCTCACTGCTGCCGTGTTTATGCACTGTTTAAAGACCCTGCCTCCCTTTTAAACTATCTATTACTATTTCAAACAACTATCCCCACTGCGGAATTTTGTCTTCCTTTTCATTATACTGTTAATCTTATATATATATACGCACACTATCTACTTTCTTCATTTTATGTAACAAAACATTTGTACTCAAACATCTATGTAAAATTCTAGATTGGATCTCCGTTAAATCATTTTCCTTACATGCTGTATGTGGTAAAGAAAAAATATATTGCCACTTATCAATCTTATCATTATCATGTACCTCAATCTTTTTATGCTTATATATTACAGCAGGAGTGATATATTTTCTATTTACTGAAATGTTATATACCTGTCTAGTTTTTAACTTACATAATTCTTTCAATCTCTTATTGATATCTAATACATAAATACTACCCTTTAATAATGGATCCCTTTCATAAACATTTTGACCTTTGAAACGTAATACTTCTATAATACTCCTCCATGCCATGTAACAATTTATAGGAACACCTCTGTTCCGCCAATCAGAAAAACTTATTACATTTCCATTTTTATATAAATCACTTATAAACCACATAACTGCCTGTAGCATGTACTCATTTTATACATATTTATTGTTAATCTTTACATTTTCATTATAATAAGATAAATTGATTTCCAAATTAAGATGTTCATCATTGACGTGCTTCACTTCACACAAAATTTGCAATAATTCCTCATCAAAAACAGAGGAACATTTGATTTTACGATTATCAAAATTACTCATTAATAACACTATAAGAGTTTTTACAGATATTAGTGTTTCCATTGTAACCGTCCAAAATGAATTATGGTTCATGATATATCTATTGACCCAGTTTATTTTAGGGGCTTTAAATAATGCTTTTATATCTATCATTTTCATTCCTCCATTATGGAATTCTTGTATCATTGTATTGCGTTTTACTTTATCTATATTGCTTCCCCATATGAATTCGTATATTATTCTATTGATAGTTTTTATCATTTCATTTGGAACAGTTACAAGTTCTGATAGATATAGACATTGAGAGACTCCAAGTACTTTTACAATCAAAATCTTTCCTAATAACGATAATTTTCTTTGTTTCCACCTGTTTAAGTTTAATTTGAGTTTCTCTATTCTTGGCTTAAAATTGAAGTGAAACACATCAATAGGATTATGATCTATATAGATTCCAAGGAATCTAATTAGTCCACTTGTCCATTTCAAGTTCAATGGTTTTTCCTCATTATTTTTGTTAGCTCCTAACCACATCGCTTTGTATGTTCTTTATAGACTCCTAAACCATACATCCTATCACCATGAAACGTGGGCAAATGATTGTGCATATCCTAACGGTGGTTTTCATCAAGTCTAAAAATTCACAAATGGGCCCACCTTTACGTAAATTGCAATTATATTTCAAAATGCGGACATTTTATCCCTGTCTTTTTATCTACCCCCTGCTAAAGTGCTAGCAGCCAACTGCTGTAAGGGAACGATCATAAATAACGATACCGGGGGGGGGGGTCGTCCATTTTTTAGGGATCGAAGAAAAGTTAGCCCCCCATCAACATTTTAAAAAGTTGAGTGACACTCCTTGCACCCGCTAAAAAAAGTCCTCTATATAGTCATTGCAATGCTTAAAGAAAATATTATAAAAAATATACTGGAGCGTGATAAAAATGTTCAGCGACCCCTCCCATAAGAAATCAGAAAAGTTGAGACCCCCCCCCCCCCTTTTGGACGACCCCCTCCCCCCACCCCCCCCAGTATCATTAGTTATGATCGTTCCCTGAATTAAAGTCGCACTATTTTTAGTTCAGCTGTCAGCAGCTTTTGAAAGCAGCATCTGAAGCCACGGTCATTCAGTCTTTTATTACAGTAGGGCACATAGCGGCCTGGTGATAGAGACTGAAAGTGACGATTTGATTTATTAAGAGATGATAAGGGACTTTTTCTTGGAAACACGGAATGATGGGTGATTCACACACCCTATTTCTTCTCCGCACGGTCCCCGTGGGTAGGAGATAAAACAACACACCTTTTTCTGTGTTTTTCTTTCAAGGATAGGACTTGATAAAGTGGGAGTGGGCTCCGTGGGGCATGGGCCTTGCATACTTTTTCAAAATAATTAAGTTCTTGTCAACCGTATGGTGAAGGGTCCATGTAATATAGTGCCACAGTACTGATAAACAAGAAAATACAAAATGCCTCAATAATAACATGTTGCATTGTTAACACCCCTACTTATATGATCACATATAGATCTACCTATGTATTACACTCTGATAAAAATATCATTTTTTCTGAATATCCGATGGAAGAAAATTGGAGGATACCATGTCAAAAGCTATAGTGTGCCACTGCAACGCTTGGCGGGGGAAAGCTAGTTGATTATATGAATGACCACTTGCGAGGTCGGCAGGGAAGTATGTGTTTTCTGTAAGCTGCCTAAGTGGTATACAATGGAGCCGTCCTATTAGGACCACACAAGGAAGGGCTTCAAACGGGCTTAATATAGACGGGTTCTCTTCACGGTGATTATTTTTGCTAAATGACGATTTGGGATCATGATGAATGGTATCATTATAGAGGTGGTCTCATTAAAGAATTGGTCTTAATTGAAGGTTCTATTGTAGTTTTTCTGCTTGCGTATAACGAATTGTGTGTGCCAAGGAAGGGGAAGTCTTGTAACTGCAATGAACCAGACGTTATACTCTTTGATAATATGATAGTCATAGATAATATTGAAATACTAGTATGGTGTGTTGAAAATAACAGCGTGTTTAGCAGGTAGACATGCTGATTGCAACGTGTGATATAACATTGATTAAACATATTTCCTGTGAATCTGTTTAATGAACAATGATTTTAATTAATGTGTATAACAAGTGTTATTTACTCTATTAGTATTTATTTATTGGCACGTTTAGATAGCCACTCATACATGTTTGTAAGTATTTTTGTTGTTATTTTTTGCAGTGTATTGACATTTTTCTGTGAAAGGGGACTTGTTTGTTGTTTGTATTTTGTTTTGCAAATCTGTGATACTTGATATTGGTTTCATTTTAATGTATCTCATAATATCATAGAATAATATATTTTGATTAAACTATGTATATATGCAGTTGTGGGGGGTTCTAATTTGAAAAATTCTGTTTAGTACATATTACATAAAAGACAGAACAAATTAAATTCCAAAAAGCAGCAAGACAAGTTGTTACACTATTTTGTAATCTAAATGCAATGCATATAGCATGAATGCTTAAAAATATCAACTAGTATTTATATTGGATTTCTACTAC
This sequence comes from Streblospio benedicti, assembly GCA_019095985.1. Taxonomy (NCBI): domain Eukaryota; kingdom Metazoa; phylum Annelida; class Polychaeta; order Spionida; family Spionidae; genus Streblospio; species Streblospio benedicti. The sequence goes on along the minus strand of CM032660.1, from coordinate 60,272,642 downwards.
GAATTAACATTATACAACGAGTACATCAAATAGATGAGTTTCGTCGCTAAATACACATGCACACGTTTTTAAACAATTACAGAAAAACTGCACTGTTGCCTAGTTTCTGTTTGTCACTGTGGTAATCATCGGGACATGTTTCCCAAACAGGCAAAAGCCGCATTAGTCAGTGAGATAACAAGCACTTTAGTTTAATCTGTCGCCCAGCCAATCAGGTTGCTGCATCGCACAATCACGTGATCTTATCACAAAATGGCGTCACAGACGAGTTACGTCACAGTGTGAGAATATAGAACCTTGGCCTAAATCCGGTTTTGTGTTCAGTTTTCTGACTGATAACAATTCTACCCTACCGTGTCTCACTTGGCTAAACAAGCTACAAAGATTAAATACTTTAGATTGTATGACAACAAAAGTGACGGGAATATTTCTCATAGTTGCCCCCAAATAATTTCCATGCTCATATCGGACTGTGGCATAAAACATCATTGTACTCGATTTAAAAGGCCATAACAATATAACATTACAAATGTGTATGCGCTGTGTGAAGACTCTTTTTATAGGAGTAATCAATCATATCTAGATTTCATTAGACTCAAAATACAAAGATCAGGGCCATAAACATCACGTTGTAGTTTGAACTTGCAGTACTTACAGACGAAAAAAACATAAGATCTACTTCCTTGACTCATGGAAAATCGGGCGTGTTAGTGAGCTGTTTCTGGGTGTAACAAAGACACAGAATTACAGAGAACTACAGACAATATATGACTTAATTCCGGTGACAAAATTGTGATGCGTTACCTACTCAAGCATGAGATTTCCACCCAAGATAAGCTTGACGACCAAGGTTTACTCAGTAAACGGCCATTTCTGACCATTCTCTTGCATTTCTTTTCAGTTACATAACTCGGGAGTCTTTAATCATTATCTCACCGTAAGTGTGTCTGTTATGTAACATGCAATTAATTGCTCTACAATTTCTGAAACAATCGTCTGAGACATGCTTTTTGGAGAAAAGAATATTCGGCTAAGCAGCAAATGAAGAAAAGCACTTTGTTTTTTCAAAGCTTTCCTTTTTTTCAATGAGAGCAGCTTGACCCATGTGCCGCATGCGAGTTGGTCATTCCTGTATGAGTCTACAGCCTGTCTTTATATGGGCATTTACTCGAAAAAATGGAGACAAAGACAATCATTGTCCATATAAAAGGTGGTGTGGCATGCGATGATGAGAGAGCGCGGTGATAGAGTCTCTACGTAATACATAAAATATAAGGCTTGGGTGGAAAATGCAGTACAACCATTTGGTTGTCATAGTGCACAATGTGAAAGTCCTCCTTGTGCATATGACAGGAGAATAGTTATCTTAGACTAGCTTGAGAGAGTCCCGATACTTGTAGCAGAATGAGTTGGGTGCTATAGAAATTTATAAGTGATAAATAAACACCATGTCTTGCTACTGAAGTGTATGTTTGAAAGGTAGTAGCATTCGTGAAGGTCAGACTGGGGCTTTTAATCTGAGGTGCGATTCTTGGTCAACCAGGTTGTTCGAGAATCCACTTTCCATCACACACCTGCCAGGCACGAAGCTTGAAAAGAACCGCTCAAGCGTGCAATTGGGGCTAGGTGTGGGGTTTCTTTGAAATACCAACCTTAAGCCATATAGATTTTATTACAACGTACAAACGAAATGTTCTTTTAATAAGACCCCATCTTATGCCTCCCACTCAAGTGGTTTACATTAAATCCCGTGAAAATACCGCGTCGACACTGTTGACTAAAGGTGGTTTCAAATGTATTATATGGGCCTATTATGTATTGCATGTGCACATGATAATACAAATATTGAAACAATCTATAGAATCTACGGAAACATGCGAGGCCATTGCGATGTTTGCTTTACGGGCTTGATCATATGAACTAGGGAAAAGGCAGTCATGTTGACAAGCATACTCTTAATAAACGTAATGAGAATTACCCCGCATTTGGTCGGATTTGAATTCAGCCCTGCTTTCTAAAATTATCCTCGCGAATGTCTGACCCTAATATAAAATATTAATGTGTGGCTTCGATTGAAAAGGTCATTTTGTCACTCACTCACTCAAAATTCACAGATCTGGACCATAATATCAATGAGCACTTAATGTTTTATGTATTTTTATGTGTATTTCATAACTAATAATCTCGTCTGCCATTTCATGCAATGTTGTTGTCCATGTCTCTTCGCGTGACACCAATACTTTTTATGTCCAATTATTTTCAACACAGATGAACACAGCAAATAAGTTTAATGCCAAATTGTATGACAAACATTTGAAGGGGACATAGAACGCTGCATTATAACTAAAGACGTAAAAACGGATGAATTCATTCATTACAGATACAATCTTGTTCCTGGTTGACAATCAGATTTGTGAGCATGTCTCTCCACGTATACAGTACAACGTGACATTTTTGGACATTGGCATTTTAAAAGAATGTGAACTTTCTAGACAGAGATTTCTTTCTGGGTAGAAATATTTAAGGTGCATGTGTGGACATTGGACACTTATCTCACCCGTGTTACTTCGGCCACGTGGTTAGGAGTTGGACTCGTGACCAGAAGGTCGTTGGTTTGATTCTCGGTTGGGTCTGGTTGCGTGTGTGTGTTGAGCAAACACATAGCCTAAATAGTTCCACACTGCCCCATATCGCCTAAAGGTTAATTAGTTCTCAGGTCATTGGGTTGAAACAGTGAGATTGTGCCAATGACCTGGTGTGAAATGTGAAGTCACAGGAACGAAGTTTGAATCATGACTATAAACCACCACGTTTACATTTATTCTAAATTGAGCACAACAAATTAGTGGATGCCAAATTCACCACTCGATTAGAATCAATAATTGAGCGCCATTGTCCAGAAATGTTTAGGTTCCAGAAGGCAACATGTCTCCAGTCATTGATAATATCTTCATTCTTCAACGTATATAATGATTAAGTCTGGGTTTTATAATGCACATGCACTATAATAGATCATTACTATGGAATGTGTTTGTGGATCTCGTGTAGTGAAACTAATAGAGATTACGTGAGCGTACAGTAAAACCACTATCTATTGTCAGCAGGTGAGAGCAACTTTCCAAATCCCTTTAAACTAGGTATAACTATGACCTCGTTTTCACTACAAGAACTCAGCTTTGCCATCTCTTCAGGCGCACCACGTGATTTTCAAATCGTCGTAGGGGTAGTGGGTTGGGGGACCCCCACTTCGGACACAGAACCCCCCTCCGTTTTACTTCCTACACAATCATCACCTCCAGAAACCTAATGAAGGTGCACGAAGTAACATGACAACAATATGCGTACTTGGCAGAAGATTGCCTTATTAATATGCAGAAGTAGGTTTCTGGACAGACCTATTTTTGTGGTGCTATATCATCGTGGCCTACATTCTGCTGACGTCTGGTGTGGGGGCTGATTTTCATATCGCAGTCTCACTGCACCAGAAAGAACATGTTTAATAAACAGCCCAGACAGATAGTTTCCGCATATTTTATCCCTTTTTTGTACCCATCTGAATCACTTGAAACCCACTTTGCTCGATACCTAGAATTCTGTATAATTCATTTCAGGGAGGTAGCAAAAGTATTATATATATGGGGTTTGTAACGTCTATATTTTCTTGGAAAGTGTGAAATAATAATGTTATTTTACTTTTGGGGGGTGGATCTAGCACTTGGGTGATGTCACCTTTTGAGAAAAAAGGAGTTATTTAACAGTATTTGAATTACTTTCTGACATGTTAAGTGATTTGTGATATATCTACTAGCTGCAATCACATTGCCGTGTTTGGTTATTATCCTTCATACATTTGTAAAATTATGTCTAAATTATGGACATATATATTCAAATGTATTTATATAACGGCACAGTTAAGTCAATTTTAAATGTCATCGCGAAACTATGTCGTGTGTGCAGGGGGGCAGGGGGTCAGGCAAAGATGACGTCACTTACCAGGAGGGGGGGGCTGCAAAGATGACGAAAGGTGACATGGGGGGTGGGAAGGGGGGTAAAAAAGGCCAAAAATGAGGTGACGTCATTTGTGAACGATCCCTAACCAAGATAGTAGGCCTAATAATAAAACATCTTACTACTATCATGGCAATTATAATATACGACAAAAATGAACCCTCAACACATTTTAAAACGTCTGCCTACCTCCCGGATTACGCAATTTGGAGGTTCCGCTCCACCAGTGACGTCACGGATCACATGACTGTGACGTTATCAATCACGTGATTGACTGCTGACGCCACCTGGCGTGAGAGCGGGGACTACATCAAACAGAAGGCTGCCTCTTCCATCCATCTGTCTCTCCGGTGGGCTCGTTCATTTCCAATGTGATGTCTGTGCCTTCAGAGAACGCATCACGAAACAGCCATTATATTGATAAACGGTTCTGCCAAGTCTAATTCCATATAGCGGCATGCCATGCACAGATGTTTCAGATTTCATTAGCAAACGATTTTTGTTATAATCTGGCTAATTTTAACCCTCGTCAGTACATTAACCAAAACACACCAATTATTAAATGTCATACTCTTTTCATTACATGATCTTTCTGCAATACAAACACATTCATATGACAATATTAATGCCATATTATTGAACAACCCAGTCTTTTCTGTCTGATGTCCATGCGCACACCAATAAAATAGCCTTTACATTGGTTCTTATATTTAACCAAATAAAATAATCTTCACTCTTGATAAACGCAAGGTTTTTTTTTTCAGTGCACCCTGCATTTTCTGTTCTCAACGGGTGTGGTGTCCATGTGGACCCAAATATTTTATGCACGTCCTAATATTTAGCCAAAATGAATTAAAAAATAGTTCTGATAATGACAAGATATATGGTGACAACCACTTAAAAGGAAAAGAAAAATACAACGCGGATAAAAAGACATCACAAACTGCAAACCCCTAATGTAATGATTCATTTCCTTTCCACAGTAAAATATCCTTCTCTATATGGAAGTAAAATGAGTCATGTTGTTATTCCATCATGTAACCATAACATCAAGAATTCAAGATGTCCATCAATATCTAGTGAGTATTATTTTGAGGGTGAGTATGTGTTTTATTGTTTTTTATCTATTTTTTTTTTTTTCACAATGAGTAATCAATGCCTGCATTGCTGCACACCATTACTATATGCCTCACATTTAAACTATGTTTGCTATTATTGGGAACGTTACTTGTAAAGGCCATGAATAAAAAAAGACGGCACTACATTATAATGGAGTATCATATCAGTCTGTCGTCTTGTATCAGCCTCGATAAAGACAGATGGCTCCGGTGGGAGGAGAACCATTAGTGGAGCAGAGACCGCAGCTGATAGAGGCCGATGACTTGATGGAGATTCAAATAGGAGATATCAAGCTCAGGTTGCGACGGTGGCATTTGGAAGGGTTATTTACATTCTCTTGTGATTCAAGATTCAGGCAATGCTAGTCAAGCTCCAGTCAAAAAGGCACGATTGTTCACCCCCGAGTATAACTATTCGGTTTGGGATACACAGAAATACATTGGCGAAAGCCTTTCAACATCAAATCCGTGAGGAGGAATTTGTGAATTAACAACGGCTGTAATAAAACAGGGATTAGAGTTGAATCTAATTTGTGACAGTTAGACCATAGCTTCGTTGCGTGTTACTTAAAGGTTCGTACACACCATAGATTCTGGCTTCAATTATCTATGTGTGTTTTAACCTCAGTATGTAAACAAAGTGAGTTCTGTATCTGCCGGTCTTGACGGGTGGTCACCTCAGGAGCGCAGTGGAAGAGCTTGACTGGACGACCTTCGAAATCTGTAGGCACGTGATCTCAGACCAAAGGCCCTATAGAGATCTACCCCGTGTCCCCGGTGCTGTGTACAAGCCGTCTACGAACCACTCCTGCGGGTCTTATACCCGAGTGGACGCACGTACTCGATCAGAACCCTCGTACGCTTCTCGTTGTGTATTAGGCTTTTCTACCGTGAACAGCTGTCTAGCCAACAATTCCGCTCAAGCGGAGGCAGAGTAGCTGGTGACACCCCGGTTTCACGAAGGGCCTTCTCACGGGAAGGACTTCGCACCGGTGCTGACACGCACTGTTTCAGGCGTCCCCTACGCAGTACAACACGGAGCCAGGACCACGTTGAGAGAGGCACCCATCGGGTTAACCTCCGTAGAATTGAGTAAAGAGGGCCTATTCCCGAGCTCGAGAATAGGTTGCCAGCCCTACCGCTTCCGACGAGCGCTAAAGGAGAACTGCCGCTAATCGGCTCAAAAACCAGTACCAGAGAGTACTGGGTCCCTAATCCTACTGTGGCCATAATAAAGGACAACAACAATACTTAACAAGGTGTGTGTAACGGGGAAAGCTATACCTAGTCCAGTGCAACTTCTATAACTAATTTTATACTACGCGAGAATGCTACAATTCTCGCGCACTGGAGACTACACGAAACGAGTTTTGTTACAAGTACATTAATTAAAACTCCTCAATCTGTAGAATAGGGGTTCGTGTGGACCCCAATCATTTCGTGTAATTTTCGTTTAATTCGTGATCTTCCTGTGATACAAAATCATTCCTTTGATAATCATGACTGTGTCAAATAAGAATGAAAAATGAAGAGTTAAGTTTTTATTACATATTTTAATAGCTCAATTTATCGAACAAAGCTGTGTTCTCTGTACTCATCTTGTTGCTTTCGTATTGGTCCGTATGTATAATCAAATGAAATAATTTTCATTCAACATAATGGCAGATATGAGCTGACTGCTTCATTAAATGACTTCAATTTTTTTTTTCTTCAGTGCACCCTGCATTTTCTGTTCTCCATGGGTGTCGGATCTGTGCGGATCCCAGTCAAATATTTTTATGTATGTCCTAATATTTAACGAAATCAAATAATCTTTGGTCCTGATAAAGGCAAAATATAGGGTTACTATTCAAAAGGAAAAGAAGAAATGGAGAGTGGATAAAAATATATCACAAGACGTATACCCCTGGGGTCTGAATGGACCGCTAATGTACTTACTGATTAGGGTTAATCAAAATGAGTGTTCATTAAACATATTCTCAGGGAATATATTTAATCAATGTTTTATCACACTTTGCAATCAACATGTCTACCTGCTAAACAAGCTGTTATATTCAAAACACCATAATTCGTTATATTGCACGTCTGTGATATTGTCAAATAGTATAACAGCTTGGTCATTGAAGTCACAAGACTTCACCTTGCTTGGCAGGAGAACGGTATGTGTTCTGGGGTTCAGCTAAAACCTCACGAGCCACATACAATTCCTTATATGCAAGCAGAAAAAACTAAAATAGAACCTGCAATAAAATAAACAACTCTTTAATGAGACCATCTTTATTGTAATACCATTATATTCTCTCTCTTTCTTCTATGGCAAGCAAGCTCCTACCCACTATATTGACATAGCTGAAGACACATCTTCCATTTGACTATATCAAGTGGCCAGGCAGGACGCAACTCAACTCACGACCCTAAGGTTGTGAGACTAGAATGATACCATCTGTATGCCTGTTGCCCGCTGCTTGGGATGATGGTATCATTCTGGTCTCACAACCTTGGGGTCGTGAGTTCGAGTCCCGTCTGGGCCACTTGATATAGTCATATGTATGATGTTATCAGCTATGTCAATATAGTGGGTAGGAGCTTGTTTGCCATAGGAGAGAGAGAGAGAGAGAGAGAGAGAGAGAGAGAGAGAGAGAGAATATAGTTGTATCCACAAGCAAACCTGGGAAAAACAGATTGGAATATTGTAATACCATTTCTCATAATCCCAAATCATTATTTAGCAGCCAAAATATACCACCATAAACAGGACATGCCTATATTGAGCCTGTTTGAAGACCGCCCTCGTGTGGTCCTTATAGGTCGGCTCCATTGTATACCACTCATGTGTTGGCAGTTTAAAGAAAACACATACCTGCCGACCACGCAAATGGTCATTTATATAATCAATTAACAGCATAATGAGAAGGAAGAAAAAATTCCGTGTTGGGTATACTTGGTTAAAACAATGACAGTTGTTTCAAAAGGTGGCACGTTCTTTAAACTGTGTGTAAACGCGGCCGCAGTGAGATATAAGTCCATGAAAATGTATTTTTTTTTTTTTTGTAACATTTTCCCCCCTACCACTTGGATCCAAAATCATTTTTGGGATCATAGAGAGAGAAACAATTTTTGTTTATGATCCAGTGTAAAATATTAATTTTCTATTCCACACGGAGTAAAATATTTATTTTCTAACTTTTGAGAAATAATATATTTGTATTTATTAACCCGTGACATGTTGCACGAGCTCAAATATTCTATCGATATTCCAATATTCCAAATTATACAATCAAATTTGGGAGTAAGCCAACTATAAAGCCAATAGCTAATGTAATAATGCCCTTTTTCTTCAAATATATAGCAAGTTTAAATAAAACATTTTTAACAAATTAGAACCCACATTGTCAACCCATTATTCGTTATTTGTCGACTTTGTCATTTGTCTAAAAATACTTTCACAACAATGTATTTGCTAGACTAACGTCGAAAAGATTTTATTCATAATGTACTCGTGTTTTGTGGGTTTCAAACGTGGCTTATATTCTGGTGAAATTGTCCTTTGAGACCTTGTCAAGTTATTCCTTTAATGATTGTGAATTCATCTACAGCTCTCAAACTCTGCATAGACAACTGCATTTACTGTACAAATGCCTGCACGTGTATTTACAAGAACATATGTTCCCTTGAAAGTCTCCATACTCACTGTAAGTTTACGATAAATGTATTGATGTAATTAATGTATAATGTAATTAACCTGTAAGTTTCAAACCAAATTATATGATTATGTGAGCTAACGCTAGTTAGAGGTGCGGGGTGGGACAATTGTAGCTTGTCTCCATCAGCTAGTCAATCCCTAATTGACCCCGCACCGTGATGGCCCATACGTCCTACGCTCGCACTTTCCATATGTACGTCATTTTTGACGTACCTGTTGTTTATGACGTGTCGCCCGCTCTGTCCCAGTTGCTAGGTTACAGGACAGTACGTCGCCCGCTTTTGCCGGATAGGACCGGATAAAACCAGTGTCGTACACTGGTTTTGTCTGGTTTTATCCGGTTTTATGTGACTTCGCAAATCAAAGACGGAATAGCCGTCAGTTTAGCTTGAGAGGTTGTTGCGACAACATCGTAGGAACCAACACCCCCGAATCTCGTAGATTCGGGGCCTTTCAAACTATACTGACGTATTAATAAGGTTACTAGACCCTCGTGCATACGTGTCTTGGATCTAGTACCCTCTTTGATACATATTCAGCTTGGCGTGTGCCACGGTCTGAAGTCGTCGCTACCAGCACCAGTGCGAAGTCCCCCCCGTGTGGGGCCGTCAATCTGGTCTTGGGAGAGGCCCTGTACGACCGTAGTGTGGGCCTACGTATCATTGGGACAAACACAACGAGAACCCAGGCGGTGTGAGCGCCTCGACCAGTACCAGGAGCCGTGTACAAGTCTAAAAAGCTTACAATTAGATAAGATTAGTACCTACACAACAAGGTATACAAAATGAGGCAATAATGAGAGAGAAGGGCAAATTTTAGTAAAACTCAGAAAGCCATATCGATGATCAAGTTAGCCATGCATTTTCTGTTCTCAACGGGTGTGGGGTCCATGTGGACCCTAATCAAATACTTTATGCACATTCTACTATCCAACCAAAATAAATCAAATAATCTTTAGTCCTGATACTGGCGAGATATATGGTAACAACTACTTAAAAGGAAAAGAAGAAATACCAAGCAGATAAAAATATATCAAAAACGCATCCCCTGTGGTCCGGACGGATTCATTTCCTTCCTACAATAAAATATCCTTCTCCATATGGAAGTAAAATGAGTCATGTTGTTATTCCGTTGCGTAAAAATAACATAAAAAAATGAAGATGTCAATAATTATATAGTGAGTATCATTTTGAGGGTGTGTGTGTAGATCTTGTCTTTGTTTGTTTGTCGGCAAAAAAGACGGCACTACATAATAAAGGAGTATCATATCAGTCTGTCCTCTTGTACCAGCCTCGATAAAAGCAGATGGCTCCGGTGGAACGACAACCATTAGTGGAGCAGAGGTAGCAGCTGATAGAGGCTGATGACTTGATGGAGATTCAAATAGGAGATATCAATCTCAGGGTGCGACGGCGGCATTTGAAAGGGCTATTTTTTATATTGAAAAAAGAAATACTAGGTGAATAAAAATATATCACAAAAAGTATACCCCTGGGGTCCGAACAGTCCCGTAATGTACTGATTAGGGTTAAACTTACACATTTTCAGATGACTAATGCTACTTGCTCTTTGTTTGTTATTTTAAAATTACCATAATGATCAGTCAGCCACTGATAGACCTGCAAACACCTCCCCACTCAATCTTTCGCACAACCAGGGCAACTCGCTTATAAGTCGACCGACCCCCATAGACCCCAACACAAACACAAACACAAACACAAACACAAACACACACACACACACACACACACACACACACACACACACACACACACACACACACACACACACACACACACACACACACACACACACACACACACACACACACACACACACACACACACACACACACACACACACACACACACACACACACACACACACATGCAATCTTTGGCCTCATAATGGTAACTGACCAATGATTCACCCACCCCTTTATAGCACAGCCCCCAACCCCCATTACCTGGAAACCAATCTGTGGGCCAGCTAATTGACAAATGCCAGCACGACGATGGCAGTAGGAGTTGCAGCGCCAATGTGGCATTGTTGTGCTTTGAGCATGTATGGTAATCAAGTCGCATTTGGTCCATTCTACAAGGCCATGATGTTTTGCAAGTTGCACGTATTTGTATAGTGTGTGAACTAACGTGCATTGCAGGATATGATTTGCTCATCCTTATTTTTGCCATGCTGTATAATAAACAATGCCATAGGTTAAAATTGTAGGGAGAGTGGCGTTGTGATCGTACTAGCATGGTTTTTACTTTATACGTATACATGTAAATGCAATAGGATATCTGTCCTCCAGTCCCCAGCTGCTGTATATGTAATGTTGTTAGGAATCACTTATAGAGGGCTATAGTTACAAAGTAATATGGAATAACATGGTTATTGTGTATGCATCTCTTTCTTTATCACATTAGCAATTTCTTTCATTATCCATCACGTTTATCAAATCGAATAACCGTATTAACGCATTACTGCTAGTGATGTATCTGCTCGAAAGAAAAATTCCTGAAATACTACTACCATTAGCCATTTTTACAGACAATTTCAGGGCTGTTGCTATGCCCACACGTAACATTATCATCAAATGTTATCGTCCTTAATTTTCACACCCGAAGCAGCCCTACATTATTTTATACCCCCTTCAAATGGCATTAGGGACCATTCAGTATTTATGACAGGGTGGGGTAGGAGGATTTTCCAAAATTGCCGTGAACAAATTAATAGCCCCCCTTGATAAAACATACTGTGTATTGTGTTTCCAGCTACTACACCCGAGGTGTTGGATATCACACCTGTAGTGCCAGGTCCTAAGACCCAGGGGGTTGTGTCTCATTGCCACCCCCCTCCCCACCCCCCATCTTACCCGGACCCAATCAAACATCCATGGTACATGAGAATCAGATAAGTAGCCTGCTGTGTATGTATATTAATATGTTTCAATGTGTTTCTCACGACTGTGGTTTATTCCAAATTCAAAATTAGACATCAAAACATATGCTATATTTTGAAAAAGTCTTTCATCTCTAAAGAGACCTTTTCACGTATACTTTAAGTGTACTTGAACATGACAAATGAAAAACATGTTTAATTTTGAGTTGGGAATAAATTACATTGCTATATTAAGAAAGACATTGAAACATCATATGCGACCCACTGCCATTTACTTAGTTTATACAATATTGCTAATACATAAATGCCAAGTGTGCAATCCAGTCAGTGTCATTTATCAAAAAGTTCTCAGCAAAATATAGCGACAACCTCACCTTTGGTTGGGTGTACGCATGTAGCTCTCCAATGTAATTTGATAATTCTAACAGTTTTATTTTGTTTACCCTTGTTATTGGACAGAACATTAGATGATTATAAAATCTATTTCATAAAGATACTATTACCATTTATTGGTTTACCCTACAAACCTTACTGTAAACGGTATGAACACTGTGCACTTTCTATATTACGTAACTTGGCATTTGGTAGGTTTTTACATGAAACACGAACAGCAAATCAAATTTTGTCTTTTTCTATAAGAAGGTGACATTTTCTACACCTTGTGCAAATTGTCTCTACAGCAGAACCTCAGGAACTGGCCTCAAGTGGTTTTAATTGAGAAGAGGTCTTTTTATGGAGGTTCGCCAGGGTCTATTCCATAGGGATTGAGACCTCAGTTGTGGTCTTATTACCAGAGGTGGTCTCATTAAAGGCGTGGTCTTGGCTGGAGGTGCATGGAGATTGCATATGGAGGCCGAATCTCAATGGGACGGTCATCCTGGCAGTGTGGCCTCGTTTATCATGAAAATTATTTATAAATACCATATAAAATCTTCAATATGTGAGTTTTATAATGCAGATTTAGCCATGCACACTAAACTGACGTTGAGTAATCTGTGTACCCAACCCCCATCACAGCTCAAAGGCAAACATGTCCTGTTTTTTCGAGCTACATGTGTGTTCTGTGGCCATTCTGTAAGCAAATGAGAGGCATACGTGGTAGAGGAACTAAATACATGAACCATGACAAATATATTTAATAATCATACACCTCATTAAATGAACACAGACTATACAAAAAAGTATTTGAAATACCAGCCACGCCATTGACACTTTTTTATTGGAGTAAACAAATCCATTTCTTCAGGCTACTAAACGAAATCTTTTCTTGTGAGGTAAACATTGGAATACAGTATAAACTCCCATTCAGACCGCCTCCCTATTGAGACCACTTCTATACAAGAAAACCACCAGTTGCTGTCCAAAATCTACAAAAAGTACGTAGAACTGCCAAAAAGTTCACCTCTCTATTAAGATGCACTTGATGCTGCCACCTATATGAGCCCTTAATAGATCAGTTTGTATTGAACACAGCTATTGGCAAATCAGGTATCAGGTGCATCAAATCAGGTGTGTCAAAGTGTGCAATTGTCCATCACAAGTTTACAACAGATTGAGTCGCAGTGACATTGTATGTCATTTTTTTAGTATAAAGGGTATTGTCATGCATGTATAATTTAATCATTGCTTGATTGCTTCACAAACAAATGAAAGTACAAATAGTTTATGGAAAACGTCAACATTTATATAAATATTACATAACACGTCTACACATGCAGTTGATAATGTTTGTATCAAGAAGATAAGCAAATCTTCATGGGGGTCAGTGTATATTCATCGAAAGCACGTTTTGAGGTGTTAGGAAGGCAATAGAGTTACTTCCTTCTTTACGGCCATTTGGGCAGTGGCCTGGCCGTAGGTAGACTGTACCAGGCTAGTATGTCAAGCCTTATGTTATTATAAGCCATAGACACACGCACACACACACGCACGCACGTACGCAAACACACAAGCACGCACCCACGAAAAGAAACGTACTGTCAAAATGTCTGCAGGTTGTGCCCCAGGCTTTAGTTACTGCACGACCGCTTGGCTGCAGTTGGACCCTTTTAGGGCGAACTTGAATAGCTTAAGCAAAAAGTTTTATTTATTTGGGTTATCGAAATGGTTTTATAAGAAGTGTGCAATGTAAATGGTTCCTCGATAGTGTTATCCACAATTTCGAGTTACCAGGTAGCGTGATAAGCAGGACCAACCGTGCACACGGTGTGGATGGTTGTACTTTTTTTTAATGTAATCGTGTACCACAGTTTCAGACTCTCTCTCTCTCTCATGGGGCGAACTGTAAGGACTGAATTACACCTCTGCTAACCCCAATGACGATGCGAGTGCAGTGGTCACGTCACTGGTGGGTATACTCAGCATTCTATGGCCTTTCTGGTTAGATTAGTTCACACAGGGTTTTTTGTTTCTCAGACACAAAACGTTCAGTGCACTTTATAAATGTTCTGAAGAATAGGTCCCAGTGTGCTTGTTGTTATACGTGGCAGTAGGTTCCGTGAACTCATCTTACAAAAATGTCATACTATCACAGTGACTAACTTCTTTCTCACCACATCTCAACAGATTGCATATAAGGGTACAGGAAATGTTATTTTAGGCTTTTACTAGATGGCAGCGCGTACACATAATGTTATATTGTTATGGCCTTTTAAATCGAGGCTATATAATGATGTTTTATACGAGAGTCAGATATATCAGCGCTGAAATTCCGACGTAGCCTATCATACGTTGCATATAAATATCATCCAGCTGTAGAGCCTAAACGTTATTTGGGGGCAACTATGAGAAATACTTCTATCACTTATGTAATCATACAATCAACAGTGTTTGATTTTTTGTAGTTTGGTTTGCAAACTGAGACAGGGTAGGTTACATTTTTTTATCAAACAGAGATTACTAAACCCAAGGCACGTATGCACGAGGGTTTAGTCGCCTTATTCAGTACGTGAGTAATAGCAAGAAAAGGCCCCGAATTTACGAGATTCGAGGTTGTTGGCTCCCTACATGTTGTCGCAACAACTTCTCAAGCTACACTGACGGCTATTCCGTCTTTGGTCTTTGGTCAAATAAACATAAAAAAACCCTGAAAAATTGACTATTTTTTCCGTATAGCCATTCTTGTTTCCTTAAATCATTGTCACATATTTTTGTTTACAAAAGTGACGTAAAACAAACAAGTGTCAGGATATAATGGGACAAATAAGATATTACATACCCGCCTTTTTTTACATTCATCATTTGTCCCCTTTTCCGCTCTTCAGTTCTTGTTTTCTACATCTCATCATCTTCATCATTTCCCCCAATAAAACTGAACACACCAATACCTTTCATTTGTACCCTTTTCCCCTACATCCCCCCTTTCCCTTTCTTTTCCTCGCATTCCAGGTTGCTCAATTTTACCAACATCCCACTGACATACAAACCCACAACTAGTCTAAATGTTTTGCGTTCAAAACCCAGCCATTAAAGCACAATCCAAAGCTCTTTCTAGAAAAGGAATCCAATTTCTACCCATTTCAAAACAATCAACCCACATATTTGCAGACTCTTAAAAACAATCGCGCCTTGGACCCTTTGAGATTTCGGGTGGCTGCGGTCTCGTCTGTAGGGAAAGTGTGAGACACACTTCAAATGGAAGATCCATATTTGCCTAAATTCAATTCCGCGGATCATGACAGCAAGTTGAGCTTTTATAGACAAACAAAACTGGTTTTCTTCAAATGACTCCAATTACAATGGCTATGAAATCTCACAGTCATCACATACGCCTGTAGCTTTGTAATTCTCAAATACGTTGTGTGTGTGCGCGCGTGTGTGTGCGTGTGTGTGCGTGTGTGTGTGTGTGTGTGTGCGCGTGCGTGCGTCTGTGTGTGAAAACTTTTCAATTACCTATGTGTAAACAATAAAAACAGCATCATGGACTCCTGTATTTAGGTGGCAGCACTGACACTGGTGTGCACTCCTTAGCAAAGCAATGACCACCAAGGGGCCTTTAAGTTGGGTATCTAGGTCTGTATAATCTACGGTGTGATTCATATGTGTAGTTTGCTATTATGCAACGAATTAATATCAGATATAGTAAAGAGCAAAGATGAGACAATCAACTTTCGTCAATTATGTTTCAAAAACGCTTTTTAGTAAAGTGTACATTGAAACTTCTACAACAGAGATATATGAAAACACAGTGTTGCAGTTTAAATACCATATAAAGCATCTTTGCTGCCATCAAATGCAACTTCATCTTCATAAAACAAAGACTATCTGACTGTCATCATCATATTCCTAATCTTCTGTCACAGAAATCCGACCCCATGTGCTATTTTGCCGCTTGCATAAACCTGCAAGAAGTTTATGTTTTGTGACATTAAGATTTCATGCATGTTGTCTGGCTTTTAATCATCATGATTTGCAATATCCTGTGCCTTTTATTGCTTCAATCTGTGAGTATTAGAGCATTAATCTCTGGGCTAATCCTTTATGTCAGAGCCATTAGTTTTCTATGGCATTAAAAGTTGCTAATCAAACAGCTTTGTTTGCTATGATGGGCAAAATAGCTTGATTTGGATCACACCAAAAGAGAAAAAAAAAGAACCAGAGATCGCAAGACAAATAATCTTGTCCAATGAGACACATAACATGAAAGAATTATCGTTCCCTATAGAAAAATCCAGCACCCACAAATGATGGGGAAAAACAATGATAAAGTGGTGATGCCTCACAGGAAATGCTTACAGATACGTTAAAAACACGGCAATAAATGGTCTTAAAGGGGAGGGGAAAGATATAAAAACGTAAAAGGGTAATCTGCCCCTTATAATGACAGACAATTGCACTGTAAAACGTGTGACGTTAGACTAATTACTAATTAAGCATTCTCACTAATTGACGGGGTGTCTGCAAATATTCTGCACACTTAGGTGTATGCAAGGGTTAATTCTCTAGACAGGAAGGCAAATAAACAGAAAATGATAGATTTTTTTTTACTTTTTTATTTATTTTTTTAAGTAGCTGATTTGCTTAGCATGATTGCTCTTTTCGTCATTGGCATGTGGGAAAGCGTAATATTGGATATCAAAGTCCAAAGTCGTCTGAACATAGTCATACCCCTTCATACATACTACATAAGTGTACATGCAAGTTGGCTCATATATCGCATGTAAACAAGGACACGACAAGTGGAGTGCAGCCCACGCTTCGACAGCATGGAAACGGGATATTCAGCCAATGGTCGGAAATGTATAGTAATGGGCGACGTAATCACAACAGCTACATGTCGTCTGGGAAATCACTCTGGTTAATTAGATGTTTCCATTTATAAAATGTAATTGTTATTTCTCAGTGCATTTGTGTTTCTGCGTTTTGTGGTGAAGGGGTATCAGGTTTCAAATGTCGTCAAATGAGATGTTTGTTCTTTTGTGAAAAAATGCTGCGTTTTTCACAATTGAAATCTAGTATTTGTTTATACTTGATCATCCGAGGGACACAGGGGGCACACAATCCCACCGTTTACCCACCCAAATACTTCATTCTCATGGAGGTTTGGCCACATCCAGCAATGATCGCTATTCCAAATGTCTGGATCTGCCACTGATGTTTACTTTAGATGGGAAGATGTTTTTATAGATTCTATTGTGTATTGACAGAGCATATAAAACTGCAGATCACGGATAGTTTTTTTTTCGTGAACAAACACCACGTTACATAAGTGAATTTGAAGTTATATCTAAACACAATGCAAACTTGGTTGAGGACGTTTGTGTTTTTGGTTAGCAAAAAATCTCTGGACATTAACATATCAGGTGTAGTCAACATTTCGGACACACAATTCAATGTTTTCCTTTATAGGATAGCATGTAACAAATTGATAATTTCGAAAGGGACGGACTTCACAAAGTTCTACCATAGCACAAAGACTTACATGTACGTGACAACAATGGTAGGGATTGTTTTCGTTTGCATTGTGTTTTGGTGTAACTTTTCACCATCACAGTCATTTTACTGAGCACGGCACGGCGATTTGCTGAAACGTAAAGCGAGGGGCACATTCCACCGCAAGGTGGGTCTACAGCCTGTCTACTGCCAAAAATGCATAGAAAACGGGAGGATCCGTAAGTGTACAGTGCGGCAAACGTACGTTTTTTCAAGGCCGTACGGTGACCGCAGAAGAAGTTTGGCTTGCCAACGTCATGGTCTGACCGTAAGGAGGCAGTGCGGAGACCTTACGTTAAACGCAAATGATTTGCCCGCACGTTGTCGGCACGGACACAATACTGGGGCCGTGCGCTCCCTGTACATTGAACGTGCCGATCCCGTACTTTTGTAATCACAAGGTGCGTAGGGCGTAAGTTATACGCGAGTACATCGCACGTTCTATGCAAGTTGAGGGCACGGCCACCAAATAAAAACCACTCCCTGTGCCGACGCACTCACAACGCACGGCGCCCGTGCCTATGTGCCCACACCTGTACTTTTGTCCATGCGTGCGGAAAACGTCGTAGACACTGCAGACCTCAACACGCCTTGCGGCGACCACGCCGCAAGGTGGAATGTGCCCCTCGCTTAAGAAAACTCGGGAGATGTGGGGATGGGGATGGGGGAGGGGTCTTACTATACGCCGGGTGGTACGGGTGTGCCATTTCTATGGGTCACCTTCTTAGACATCTCCGGTATAGTGATGGGTCTAAATTTTGTTATTTTAATATATCTGTGGGTCTAAATCTTGTGATCTTGGTGATTTTTGGTACAGCTATGCGTCTAAAGTTCGTGATTTTTGGTATAGCCATGGGTTTGAAAATAAATGTATAGATATTGTTAGTGTAAGTTTCATTTTGTTTGATACTGATATATTTTTTTGAGTATTCTATTGCCCAAATGTTAACAGTATGTAGATTCACAGTATGTAGTCACTATTTATGCCAAATTAGTATATTGCTATGTACCGTTTTGACGTTTCGAAATGGCACACCCGTACCCATCCACCCCACCCCCAACGAGGAAAATAGATACAGTTATACATTAGTTATACATTAGTTCACTTGTATACACATCTGAAAGAAGTGTTCACGTCAATTTTCAATGATTAATCATATGCATCAATGTGAATATACCTTACAGTTTTGTTAATACCAATAAAAATTAGAGTACACAATTCACAGGTGAAACTCAACGTAAACATGAAATACCAGCACACTCTGACTCCAATCAAAATCATTTCAAAAGGGGAAAATACACAGTATCATGGCAAGGGTGAGACTGTGACCCCGGATAACACTCGCTCCACCTAACCGCATTACCATAGACACCTATCATTGGCAGATCCAGGGGGCTAAGTAGTCTCGGCAGCCCTCTCGTCGATTGTGAATCTTTTTTAACATTTCTGTAACATTTTGATAAAGTCAAGCCCCTAGGATCAAGAGGATTCGCGTCATTCCTGTGACTAGGGGGATGGGGATGGGGGTCTTCCATTTGGACCTGCAACAGTACATAACATCTGGATACGTGTCACGTGTATCGCAAAGGCTGATCCAAATGTGATGGTGCAGGGGGTCATTCATTTTCATGCAGTTTGTGGCATGTCTGTCATCAATCACGCATTAAAGAACTATTAAAGGTGACAACCCCCCCCCCCCCCACACACACACACACACGCTTTTCCAAAAACCTGGATCTGCCATTTCGTTGTTTCCAATTTGAAAGTAATGTGATGCAAACAGTCGAGTTAATATCTGACTCGCTTTAAAAATTTCACCTCAAAGAACACCTCGCTTACCTGACTGGGCTCATGGTGCCCTTCTCGCTGAGCAGACTGCCGGCCGAGCCCTTGGGGGCGGCGTTCACTAGGCCCGGGGGTGGGCGACCTTCCGCCAGGCTAGACGATGAGCCACGGAATCCCCCCGCCCACGCCGAGTGCAGGCTGCTTGTCGAGCCGCGGAAACCACCTGCAAATCATGAAGGTAATGTTATACATTGGATACTCATTATAAATAACATTATATACACGAATAGGCAGTTGACAGACTGAAGAAGAACCGGGAAGGTTCGAAAGCTCGCAAAATAAGCACAAAAGCATAGTTTAAACCGTGTATATAATGAAGATAATGTTGTGACAAATGAATCGTAGACTGCCTGCGTGATTTATACATATCTGGCAAACAATAACTGCATTTGTTCATCCTGATCTGTTTATTACCAACTTTATTAGAACCGTGGAGAAACGCACAGGAGAATCACAGGGCGGGGGCATGCTCCCCTTATCACAAATAAAAAAAAAATCGTTTTTATCTGGGTTTTAGCATCTCTGCAATCGTTTGCGCGTTAAAAACGTGGGGATATGCCATCCCTTTTCCAAACGCTTAGATCTGCTGTTTGAGAAATGTTCTTATCATATCCAAAAATATCAAAGTTGGAGACAGAGGTGGTATTAATTGAAAATGTTCTACTGTACAAGACCTCAAAACTCCTAATCATAGATCCTCACGTCCTCGTGCCTATTATTCAAATCACAAGTGTCAAAAATTGATAAGAATAATATATTGGAACACTGGACGGTACACAGCGTAAAAGAGATCCCCGCAGATCGACCATTTTGATCTAGTTGCGAGTGTGTATCGTCCTGGTGACATGAAAAATACATAATGCTTATCTGTGCTTCTGTGGCCGAGTGGATAGGGAGTTTGGTTTAAACATATTTTATTTCAAAAATGAAAAAGGATTCGGCATGGCAGGATGCGACTTGAGCCGTCTCCACACGGGATAGGGAGTTTGACTCGTGAACAAAGCTTGGGTCAAGACTATAAACCATCACATTCACATTCACATTCATAATGCAACCTCTCCCTCTGCTACTGACTGTCCCGATGAGATGCTCACCCCTGGCCGGCGCGGTCTCCTGCAGGCTGGCCGTGGAGCCGTGAAAGCAGGCAGACGAGGCGGCGGCGAACGACGAGGCGGGCAGCGGGCGGGACGGCAGGATCTTCTCACGCTCACCACCTCATAAATAATAGCCATATTTGTAAATAAATTCATTGGATTTCTGTTTTCATATACATTACAATGTGCTGCCATCTTGTGACTGACAGAGAAGTCTCACAGGATGGACATTGAAAATGTCCGGAAATATTAAGACAGTGAGTTTCTATGATTTATCACAAAATCAATATTTTTATTTGTAATCATAGCTATGGCTTAGAATTTTTCTACAACGCAATGTTCAAAATACAAATGTTGTAAAGCGCTACAACATGGGAGAGTTGGTAAGTACGATTTGATCCGATATCGGACATAAACATAGAATATGATGCATAGAGTAAAAAAAACAAAGTAAGCAATATGTAAAAAACAAAACAATGATGATAAAAACATAAAACTACACTGTATAAAGTTGATTGTATGAACAACTGTATTATATTTTCCAAAGTTTGCTTGTGAATTCAATACTCTCACTGTTATGACAAGCAAGCTCCTACCACTGTATTGACATAGCTGAAGATCTGCTTCTGTTTAACTATATCAAGTGGCCCTAACGGGACTCGAACTCACGACCCCAAGGTAAACCAAAATCTAAGCAGCTCTGGGGAGTAAATACTACAATGATGCTAAATATGAAGTTTGGCGATAATAGGTCAAATACTGTTCCCTGTAGAGTAATAACGAGGTATTAACACATATCGCTCATAAATTCATCAAAAGTAGGCTAAAGTACACCAACTTCAATTCAGCTGTGGAAACAAGTATAGTGAACAAAATTGTAAAGTTTAATGACCATGGGTGAAATACTTTTCCCAGTATAGTGGTGACAATTGTTTTATTCCAATATTCCGTAAATTTGTCAAAAGTAGGCCAAAGTACTTAAACATCAAATAACGTGAGGAGAGTGATATAGTTATACAAAATGTCAATTTAGTAGGGTTATAGTTGAGTTTTAGCATGCATGGTTAAACAAAATGTCAAGTTTGGTGATGAAAGGCCATAAACTCTTCCCAAGAGACAGATAAACACAAATTTGTAATAATAACATCGTAACTTCATCAAAAGTAGGCCAACGAACACTAAAATCTAATCAACTCTGGAGAGTAGTACAATGAAGCTAACATATTTTCTTTTTGACAGAGTGATTTTTACTAGATAAATTAGACTCATAGCTAGCAGTTAGAAAACAGGAATGTGTCATATTACATCCTATGGTATTTTGGACCTCATAACCATACAGTAGATTAAATTTACAATAGACCATTAGCTAAAAAGAAAGAGACTTAAGTAATTATAAAAATATAATACATCTGATTGTTATCTACCAATTAAAAAATATTGTTCTGTAAAAACTAATAATTGTTTGCAGACTTATTCATGGAACAAGTTAATTAACATCATAGATCTATATAATATTTTATGGTAATACTGGTATACTGAGTGCATTGTGTATCTAAAATATTTTCTTTTTAATTGAGTGGTTTTGACCAAATACTAAATAAATTAGCCTCATAGCTAGCATTTAAGACAGTAATATGTCACTTTTATCTTTGTCTTTTCAATCTATACAGTAGATTAAGTTTACAATATATTATTAGCTGAAAAAGAAAGAGGCTTAAGAAATTATAAAAATATAAATCTAATTTCTTATTGCATTCCAATAACAATCTAAAGTGTTTAAAATAAATGCATTATCAGTTTATGCAAACTTGTTCATAGAACAGGTTAACATCAAAGATCTATATGTCGTTTAATGATAAACATATCACAGCACTAAATGCATGTGATGAATACCACTTACGCTATGGGCTCATAAATGTGGTTTGGCACTCTCTAGAAGGTATTTCTTACATGCTGGAACTTGAATCCTTGACCATTCACAACGAGGCCTTAACACTGAATCATAACTATGAGATGGACACTTTGTAGGAGGATGTAAAATCTGTCATTCTCTTGCACTGTCATTCTCAGAGTGCTAGCATGTCATGATGTGGCATATCTATGAACGTTGGGCATAATTTTTCTTGGGGCAGAGACTATGCGTTTCTCAGTCGATAGACTTGGGGAACGAATCCTCTATGTCGATACGTAAACCGAAGTCCATTTGTGACAGTATACTTATGTACATGGTGTTCTAACCTTCCATAACAAGAAGATACATTCAAAGAATAATTTTAGACACCCCTTGCAACTATTATTTTTCTCTGTGGTAAGACTTTTGCTTTTGTCTCAACAGCTTCTTTTGGCCAAATGAAATGAATAATGCATCGATCGGAACCCAGGATGAACCGAATATATAATGTACCTTCTTTAACAATACAGTCGGACCCACTTTACTCGAGCTCACCTAAGTCGAGCACCTGCATATGTAGAACTAATTTTGATTTCCCTTCAAACATGCCATAAATTGTATTTAAAAACACAAGCTTATTGTTAACCTTTTAATTCAATAGGCTGTCCTACTTCAAGCAAAATGTTAAATTCATCAACGTACTAGCTCACTAACCAACGACAAATTAGAGTCACATGAAAACACCACATTCATAGTTTGCTGACATTATAAACGCTAAGTTCTGATTACGTTGTATTTATAATAAGTAATTTAATAGCCAGGCAGAAAGATGCAGAAAAATTACAATCATACGATGAATCAAACAAGCTGGTAATCTCATTAGATCATTCACACCATGTTTTTTGTAGGGTCTGTTCTTCAGTTTATGTGTTCATTCAATCAATCAATCGATTGACCAATCAATAAATCAATCAATCAATTTACAATATACAAATACACATATACAAATCTATTGACAGCTTAGGACCAAGAGAAATGGCCTTATTATAGAGGCGGTCTTAATAGACAGGTGATATAAATTGTGGTCCGATTGTATACTGTAAGTTAATACGGTAGTTTATATATATTAAAAAATCGCCGGGTTGTTAATTATGCAACATATAATCTAATATTTGCAATGTACTGTAAAACTAGAAATGTTTGCGCACAATTTATTTTGTGAATTTCGTGGGTAGGTGCAAAAACAAAAACTTAAATAGTTG
>CM032660.1:60237734-60248788 GCA_019095985.1 Streblospio benedicti | reverse complement strand
GCTGATGGCACATTAGAAGGATCCATGGATAAACTCGAGGGACCTCTAGATATAGAGATGGGCGGATTGGTATTGTCTGCATGTCTGATTAGTGGAGGCATAAACATGTCAGAGTGGGTATGATATGTATTTGAGATTATGAAAAACTTATATTCTTGAATAAGTTGATCATGTTGGGTCATAGGATTGTCAACTAGTTCGTTTCAAGCACAGCACAGATTTTGACTTCATGATTGGGATTTTCAACTACTGTTCTGGGCAACAAAATCAAATGGCAAAGAAGAGTTTAAACCCACAAAAATGGAGCTGAAAGCAGCACCATCTTCATTGTTGAAGATGATACGATGCAATTGTGGGGGAAAGTGTGATTGCATGTCTTGCACATGTAAAAAAAAGGTCTTTTGTCCACCACAGCATGTGGACATGTAAAGGACAATGTAAAGGACATGCACTAATGCTGAGCATCCAGACACAACAGATCACACGGATATTACAGACAATCCATAATTGCTACTTGTATACTAACAATTCTAGTTTCTCTGTTGGCAGCAATTTTGTTATTACCACGCCACGGCATAAGAATGTACTATAATGGAAAATTGATAAAATATTATATCTAGGAGCATTCTCTATGAAAAGAAATCCCTGATATATTTGTTTAACATTTTCAACGTTTATTTACCAAAGGTTATCATATTTCATAAAAAAATCATTGATAAGTATTGCGTATATGTCAAATAATGTTGGCGGCCATGATGGCAGCCATCTTGGATTATTTTGAAATGCAAATTTGATATCAAAATTGATTTCAGCATGTTTGATTTAGATGAAAACAATGTATTATACAATAATAAATGAGTATTAATAGAGGTTTTCTGATAATTAGAAAAATGATGTCACTGGGCATTTTGGAGGCCATTTTGAAAACTTTCCCCAAGGCGGAAGTGAGTAAACTTTTTTTCCTTGCAAGTACACATATCAATGATTCAATTTCAATTGTTAAACCTTAACGTGGGCCAAAGTGCACCAAAATTTAATCAGCTCTGCAAAGTATTACAGTGAAGCTAAATATGAAGTTTCGTGATAAGTCAAATACCTCTTGGTAAGAAGGTATTAACACAACGCTCATAAGTTCGTCAATAGTACTTCAAATCAGCTGTGGAGACTAGCATATAAACAAAACAATAGGTGAAATACTTTTGCACGTACAGTGGTAACAATTGTTTTATTCAAATGTTCTATAATTTTCTTAAAAAAGTAGGCAAAAGTACACAAACATCACATCATCTTAGGAGAATAATATAGTCATATCAAATGTCAACTTTGTTGATGATAAGTCATAAACTATTACCAGGAGACAGATTCGATGCAATTCAGACAGAACACAATTTCGTAATAATTTGTTAATCTCCTGAACGGGGGAGATTTAAATACTAGATGAACTGACTTCTAGTTCATCAATGTCATACATGACACAGTATAAATGTTGTATTCCTTGTAAAGAAAAATTCTTCACTTTTGTGATCATATTTTGCTGTAGTCCATTATATTTCACCCAGCCTGATTGGCTGGGCACTCGCAGGTAGGCGATGTTGTGGCCTGGTATCATCACAGTGGCTGCAATCACTTCATACCTTGAATTGCTGTAAGGAAAAAAGAACAATTCAATAAGACCAAAAATACTTGTAAAAGTATTCTCGGTGTACAACTGCAAGAGGGAAATCTATATTCACTTTTGGTTTTCACATAAAATAGGAATATCATTAACCATAGGTCACAAATATTTGTTATTTTTAAGAAGTCATAGTTGAATGTTACAGATATTGTGTCACCATATTCTTATAAATGAGCTTCACCTCGTGAAATCCATTTTAAATGTTTCTTCTAGATCACTAGGCAGCAGATCATGTTCTAAATTTTCAACATTTATGATCAAGAGGGTCGGATGTACATCATCAAACTACTTCTTTTGGTTTTCTCGCATTCCCGGGCAATACACGACTTTAAAAAAAATACAGTTTAAATATTTCAAAAAAATACAGTTTAACAAAGTATATGTTTTTAAATGGTTTTGAACCAGAATGGCTTTTTAAGTCTCCTGTACCTACATAATGCCATCCAAATTCGGACTGCAGGTCCTTAATGGCCTCCCAATCGTCTCTCATCAGGACGCCCAATGCTATGAGGCGACCAATAGATCAATTATTCTCTGAGGGCGCTCATCAACCAAAGCACTGTTCACCTCTTACAAGGCTGAAATCCATTTTTTTCAACCTCTTTTGCTCATTAGAGACATTGATCTTGATTGAGCCCAGCGATCACTCCCAATACCAGAATTTAGTGACTCATTGGTGATCAGTGGCTGCTCAATGTTTTGGCGTGGGTGCAAAGCAGTTTTGGCCTGGTAAGTCCATGATTTTTTTCTTAGTTATATTGTTTGAATTCTTTAATAATAATTATGTCAAATACTTACATAAAAATATTTTTCCATATCTCTTTCTTTTTTTCCATTTTGTTTTGAACCAAAATGTCCACAAAATATAGAAATGTTCATTTACACATGATATTACACATGGCATCACACATCGTGCAATAGTAAGAAGAAAGTACATTTATATTGCGCCGCCATCCACATAATGATCTAGGGCACTAACAGCAATAATAGTAATGAAAAAGACAAGACTTAAATACTAGCGGAGAAAGAAATATGTGCATTCAATCAGTCCCTTCACGGGACTCATTTCTTTACAAAGACATACATTAATGTATTGGCATAACTACAAGAGAATCTCTGACAAAAGTTTGCGAGTTAACCAGAAAATTATAACCCCCAAGAATTGTTCAACATTTACTTTCTACAATGCCTATACTGCCAAATAATCTGTATCCACAAACATTTGATTCCAAAAACAAAGCTTGACATCTGAATGTATGATGGATTTCTTCTACATTTGATGTTTATCCAAATCTCATGGTATCGGTACCTACTAAAACCCGGGAACAAACGTGACCGAACCTGACGTGACCTACCCGGGACTATTACGGGACCAATACGGAACCAAACACATTACAGTAATAAATAAAACAGAGAAAATCACAAGATGATGGCTGCTGGCACCGCCATTGAGCAAACTTACATACGAAGATTAAACGTATAAAACATATAAAAGTATCACAAAGAAAGAACTTGCGTGTTGCATGTCTACATATAGGTTGAAAAATATAGATTTTTGGTCACGGTTCGGTCACGGGGTTTGGCCCCGAGGTTTTGTAGATCGTAATCGTCAAAAATATCGTAGTATTCTTCACACATATCCCACAGCAAATTGCATCTGCTGTATTCATTGCTGCTGGTTTGAAACCGTTCGATAATGGCTTGGGCAATGTGAGATCTTTTTAGTAAACTCATATGCTTGTCTGACAACTTCATTTCTGACTTGAGAACTTCAAAATGTTCATCAGAAAAACTTTCCATATAAAGGATTCTTATCGCGCCACCTGCTATGTGTTCAAGTGAGTCGGGGTGTTCATCGAAGCGCCCACTTTCCACAGTGTGGAGACCGTTTCCGACTGTCGCTGCCATGAGCACGCCACGGACATCTGGACCATCCGCCCCGTACTGCAGAAGGAAACGGATCAATTCCCAGAGACCAAGTTCAAAAGCTCCTGTGAATGCAGAATAGTACACAAAACGTCCATAATGATCAACACAGTAATTAACATTGTCGCGAGACACTAGGCACTTCAGAGTAAAGAGATCAGGAATGGTAACATCGTTCAGCGCTCTAATCAGAGGAGTAACATGATCGCAAGTCATGTTGACATCTGCCCCACACTGTATTAACCACGGTACAGCATAGTATTTCATCTTATACACAGCTAGAAAAAGAGGCGTATAACCCTCCGTCATGTTATATTGGGGGGGTGTTCTTTTATTTATGTTCTCTGGTGAGGCTAACTGAAGCCATACAGTTTTGCTTTCAAGTTGTTCTCTGAAGCGATAGTTGTTTAAGCTGGCGATCAGATGGAGCGGAGTGTACAGTTCATGATCAAGCATCAATACACAATGAGAGCGTTTTAAGAAATCATATGACTCATCGTAATACGCTTTAGTCATGACATTCACATCAGCTCCTAATTCTAACAACAGCTCTACACTGTAGTGTATATTGTACCGCTGAATAGCCAGACCCAGGGGATAGACATTCTGCACCCTATATTGAGAGGGAATATTGATGTTCTCTAGGGTGGCCACTTTTTTCACAATATAGAATAATGATGGTGATTCCAAACCGGCAACAGCAAAAAACAAGGCCGTTCTATTCCATTTATCCTTTGCGTTACGATCAGCACCTCGGTTAACCAAGATATTACAAGTCTTTCTATAACCTCCGAAGGAGGCCATGTGTAGAGGAGTGATCCCATGGCAATTCGCAACATTCACATTTTGGTCGCTGATCAACCATTGCAACACTATGAACGGAGCCCTTTTCTTATGTCTACGATATAGAGCAAAATGTAGTGGCAGATACCCTGCCTTGTTCTGGATATTGACGTCTGCACCTTTCTGGCTTAAGATTTTGACGAGGTCATACCGAGGCAGCCACTTGGCTTTGACATGGTCAGCGTCTCCGATAGCCAGATGGAGAGGGGTGTTCCCATCATGGTCTGCAGTGTTAATCACAGCCTCCGTTATAAGTTGTCGGAAAATATCTGAAGGAACGCAATTGTGTTGTACTGCTTCAAGCAACGGCGTTCTACCCGAGGTGCTGGGAATATCAACATCTGCCGAGTACTCCAGCAGTGTCTTGACTATGTACCACTTTTTCTGTTTAATAGCATGGATGAGAGGGGTTTCTAGGATGAAAATAGCATTAGCATTTGCCGTTCGGAAGTACATCAATAAAGAAACATCATCATTGACTTGCTGCTGCTGCTGCTGCTGCTGCTGCTGCTGCTGCTGCTTTTGCTTCTGATGTTGTTGCTGATGTTGTTTTTGTTGTTGTTGCTGCTGCTGATGTTTCTGCAGCTCCTTTGTGTCTGGTTGTAGCAATTTTACAATGGGCTTATTTATGTTCTGTTTTACATAGTTTATGTACGTTACAGGCATTTCATCCAGATTAACGGTAGGACCATTAGATGAAGGCGGTTGCATGAAGTGATACACCCTGTGCAGGTTGAGACTTTCGATATTTACCTCGATGTCTCGCCAGGACAATTCCCTCTGACCAGAACATACCAGGTCGTATTGCTCTGACGCTAGCTCCGTTTTAAGTAACTGATCATTGCCCTTTATTTCTAGATGTATATAATCCTTCCATTGCAAATAATTGTCTGGTATTGTTTCGGTAGAAGCATAGCAAGAAGTTCCATCGTTACAGCTCCAAATCTCAAGGCTACATCTACAATGGTCATCTTTGTCCTCAAACAACTCGTCACTGGATAATGCCTTTAAACGTTGTACTATGTCCCTACTAGTAGGATCCTCCATTTTATGTTTTTTTCCAGATTTTTCTTCTTCTGTTATTAAGCAAACGTATGACACAATAGTGTTCAGTGGGAATTACATCATAAAGAATGACCTAGGAGAAGCGTATGAATAATATGTACAATAGTATCAAGATAGTCCAGTATCAAGTAAAACCATGTTTGTACTCTGCAAACACTCTGTAAATATACACATGGTATTGTACATGGCATTACACATGGTATTACACATTGTATTACACATTGTACTACAAATCGTATTACACGTGGTATGAGTCATTTTATTACGCATTGTATTACACATGCTATTACACATCGTATTTACACATGGTGACATTAGGTGACACTTAGGTGCCTTCACCTATATCATATGTTTATAGCTAAAGACATGTTCTCAGAGGCAGATTTTTTTTTCGAAAAAAATATTTGTAGTGTGGGAAAACTCAACATTGTCTAAATTAGACAAAGTGCCAATACAGTACAGTGGCGATGTCCAATACTATTCATCACTGCTTTCCAACACCACAAATATTTCTTTTTACATTTCATTTCTATATACATCCAAAGAAATGTGTAATCAATAGAAAAAGTTCGAAATATTAATACAATTATTTTTTTGTTTTCAAATACAACAGATATGCATTGATATACATTTTTTCAACATTCATGAATTTGACAAATCTATTGATTAATAGGTCAGGGGACTTTGGAATCTTTAAATACATATACTTCTTCTGATGAAAGATAGGTTTCAAAATATAGAAAAAAGAAAGGAGAAATAACATTAAACATCTTAAACATTACCAATTTATAAAATCGCTATTGGAGAAACAATAATTTATTTGATGAAGAATATACTTTTTGGAATATACCAATTCAAATTTAACAAGTTTAACAGTTTTGGCCTGGTAAGTCTAGGAATACATAGTCCTGCTCTTTGCATTTGCTGTCTGGTAGGTAATCTTGGCTTGTTGTGTCTGTTAAAATGGCGTGTATTGAGAATACTAAACATTTCTGGTGGTGTAGAGAACATCAAACCTGTCCTCACTGCATCCAATTTTCTATAAGTGTGGACACAAAATGGTATCTCTTTACTCTCTGCACAGTCACGTTTTGTAAAGGACATGTAATAGCTATTACCTAATAATGATTTTCATTTGACATGTGCATAAATGTAAATCAGTATGTCAAGTATACCGTCTACAAGAGCCTTTCGTTTACCTTTTAGTATAAAGCCAATAAAATGATTTGATTTTATTTTTACCCGAAAAGAAGATTTGGCGTGTATGCACTTTTCAAGCACCCCGAGTTTGGCGTGTGATTCTAAGTTTCATGTAATGTGTATCTTAGCCATACAACTAAACACAATGTATTTATTTAGCAATTGTTGGGCCTATAACATTCACAGATAATTTTTAAACTCTTTTTCTTTCAATATTGAACTAGGTATAACATTCACAAATAATTTTAAACTCTTTTTCTTTCAATAATGAACTAGGTATGTAGTGCAAGAAACGACCACGGTATAATCTATCATTTGATCGCAAGAAGAAAAGGATTGTGAATGAAAGTAAAGAATATGATTCTGCCCCAGAATTGGAAGAAAATTCACCTACCATCCAAGATTCATTACATCATGATACTAATCACAGTAAATTAATATTTACTCCAGCAGAACAAAGGTTGATTGTTGGAGATCCTGCTGCCCCAAGGAAACAAGTGGGTCAACAAAAAAGCAGTTCGCTCGGAGACTTTTTGATCTTCACCACCGTGAAATTCATGAATTTTGGACGCAGGGTGAGAAGCTGTTGCCAGCTTTTAGAGAAGAGCTATATAAATATGGCATACTGAAAGATGTCATGTCCTTCATGAAGATGGTAGGGGAGGCTAATTTCCCTATGGACAATATTGCTATGAAACTCTTTCTAGAGGTCTGCCATTGGTACAGCTTGGATTCAACAACAAAAATGAGATATTCAAAAGACACAAAACAGTTCTGGTGGGCTGGACACCGTATGTTTCATGGCCAGTTTATCCAATTCATGTCTGGTGGTAAAAATGAATGGGACCTTATCATGGAAGAAGCTGAAAAGGGGCATTATGATCCTCTGAAGTCCCAGATCAACTTTGCTGTCCCCAGTATACAGTCTTTGCAGACATTCAGAACTGAATTTCCACTGCCGAAAGAACTGAAATAACACCCCACTAATTGCAGAGGCCATTGCCTTGCGCTCATCAGAAACTTCATATATAAAGTAACTGTCTAGGGATATTGATATATGAGAATCATCACGGTGTTGTTCTACATTGTCCTTAAAAGAGGTTTACTCCCACGAATTGTACCATAACTTTAAAAAAAACTTGACATGCCTTAGATTTAACGCTTGCCCTGTGCAAAAGACATATTTGGTAAGTGAATCACGTAAAATCACGGAGTTTACATTGCTCAAACAATTGTGACACCTGTGGCAAACATGTCATTTTAGTATCTTGTGGACATATAGCCGTTACGTTGCTCCCGCACTAGGTTCTATGTCAATTACTAAAAATATAATATGTATTTTTTGTAATAATTCATGATGTGTTCTGGGTCGCACTGGGTCGCACTGGATCGTTCACAAATCACTTCACCTCATTTTTGCAGCACCCCACCCCTACCCCTGCCGCATGCGACATAGTTTCGCGATGATATTTAACATTGATTTAACTGTGACATTATATAAATACATTTGAATATATATGTCCATACTTTAGACATAATTTTACAAATGTATATAGGATATAAAGCAAACATGGCAATGTGATTTCAGCTAGTAGATATATCACAACCCACTTAACATATCGTAAGTAATTTTAAATACTCCCCCCCCCCCACACACACACACTGTCGCCTTTCGTCATCTTTTGCTGCACACACATCCTCCCCCCTGCTGGATGACGTGCCCCCCATTTTCCAACCAAAATATTTCATTTTCATAGGATTTTTCATGAAATCCCTTTTGTACCCCCCCCCCCCTTTCCTTAAGTACGCACCATCCCACCCTTTTCCAAAAACCTGGATCTGCCATTGCACCACATCCTTATGACTTTTTTACTCTAATAATCATTGTGTGAGTTGACCTAAATGCAACCTGTTGAGTAACACTTGGTTACTCCCAACATGTCCCGTTACCACCACAATTAACACAAACAGAATTAAAGCTTTTAAGTGCGGGTTTGAGGTGTGATTTGTATAGCAGTTCCACTGCTAAGAATACTTTTAAACCAATCCTCCTTCATATTTCACAGATATCTTATGACCAATTTAACAAAAATAAAATGTCCAGTTACCCCCACCATCTGGTGGACATCTGTTATTCCCACCAACTGGACATTTGGTTACTCCCACTTCTACGCCTTCTGACACACCAATATACTTTTAACACTAATGGTTTTTTCAAAAGTATTAAACCTGGAATAAGAAATATAGCTCTTTTTAAAGTTCATTTCTAAAACTATGCGATATATTTCAAATGTCCTGTTACCCCCAACCATGACTCTGTTACCACCACAACTTACACAAACACAAATTAAGCTTTTGAGGGTGTTTAAATATGAACTTATTATGAAGCTTATTAACAAAGTTATCAGGTATGGATATAAAACTTGTAAGAACATAATTAATTGCCATATTATATGAGTAAATTCACTTATGAATGAGTGACTATTATCCAGTGTGCATTAATTACATATGTACATGTACAATATAGCCATAACGGTGAATCTTACTATTAGTGGTGAATATTTTAACTTTGAGTTGAATATTAAAGGACTAAAAAATACAAATGATACACAAAATTGCAGAAGGTAAACTACTACGTACTTTGTGAATTTCTGATATCATCTGAGATCAGATGACATCTTTACACTCCATTTGAGTTTATGAAAGCTAGTATACACAGGAATGGTTTATAGTCATTGCATTGGTACGTTTGTATACATTTGGAGGAATTGCAAATATGTATCCAATTCACATTCACGGTTTGGCTATGCACTGCTGGTTTGAGAGCAAGTAAGAAGCTAAGCCTGGAGTTAATAGGTGGACCGTCGTAAAACAAGAATTAGAACTCATTAGATTCATCCTAAAAGTTGTTGCTGCTATTGACTACAGTAGAATCACTAGTTAAGACCGCCTCTTTGCTTTTGAGACCACCTCTATAATAAGACCACTTTTCATGGTCCAAAACCTTCATAAAGGTACCAAAATGAACCTTTGAATAGAGACCACCTTTCTATTGAGACCACCTCTATAATAAGACCACTGTTCACGGTCCCAAACCTTCATAAAGCTACAAAAAATTAACCTCTCTATTGAGACCACCTAACACTGGCCCCAAACAGTGGTCCTAATAGAGAAATTCTACTGTATATAATGTGTGCAAATGTATATGTTGGGGTGATATCGGAGATATGGGATACATTCATCTTGGATCGGTGAGTCAAAGAAAATGATATCAGATATAACCTTAACATACAATTATTCATGTACAACTAAACGAACATAATGATGCTATAATTCCTCGACAAGATTACTCACGACGATGACATTTTGCCATATGCTGAAAAACGTTCCTTTGATAGATAAACCAACATCATTAATGGTAGAAGACATTTTCCAATAACTGCTACGTTATGAGGTTTTGCTCAGTCGTTGTGTTTACCTAAATTTTACACATTTGTTATGACATTGAGAAACAAGCTTTGCATTTGGGGCTTACGAGTTCTCCTAACACATCTATTTATGTCTTTGCTCCTGAGCAAACATGATGATCTTTTTTGCCGTACTTTTATTGATTACATCTTGTTAACGTGGAAAAATAGACAGTTTTTAACTATTGTGTATTACATGTTTTAGTACCCGTATGCTTGATTGATTGACTGATTGATTGGTTGATTGGTTGGATGGTTGACAGACTGATTACACATATTGCTATGAGTGTCCATACGTGTATGTTTGTTTTACTGATTACGGTGTGATACAAAAAGTCTAACAAGGCTAATTGCACAATGTGACATGGACACTATAAACCATGAAAGTGGCTGGAATGTTGAAATCATGACCCCTAGTGAAACTGACTGGTGGAAAAGGTGACCCTTAGTGACACTGCGGGATTGAAAAAGGTGACCCCTATCAGTGGCACATGCCGTATAGGGCGGCTATGGAAGTACACCATCTCGTCACAAGGTCGTTCACACGGCCACGTATAAATTATACCACCGTACACGACACCTTTATTCGGAAATGATTCTTTGAGCATTTTATCACACAAGGAATGGCTGTAGGTCAAAGAATCCCGAATGCTTAAGTCGAATCAGGTGTGGTAGTTTCAAACTACATGTACATGACGATTGTGTATAAAGCCAGGTCCACACAGCTTTGACTACACAGGACGCAACAGTCGTAGGACGTCGTACCCCAAAAAAATCGTCTGGTTACGACGCTGCCTGTTCACACTTCTTCGAGATGCACCCCCCCACACACACACACGGAGAAATTAGTACACATTACATAAATTAATATTGTCGAC
>CM032660.1:60212244-60237634 GCA_019095985.1 Streblospio benedicti | reverse complement strand
ATAGTCTGCAATAGATGTTGCACACATGCAGCCGCTTGCAGCTTAACAGGGGACGGACATGGGGTGACATGACAGTGTAGACCCCCCCCCCCCCCCCCCCCCCCCCAAAGAATTCTGATTTAACACTCCCCCTTCTGTGCCCCTTTGTTTAACTGAACTCCGAGGTGACCGCAAAATTTGGAGTTCATCATTAACCTATTTCACCTGTTAATTTGTTAATTAAAGTGGCCTGATCAATTGAGGTCAACGCAGAGCATTTAACTAAGATTTAAGATATAAAACTCTCGTTCAGATTGGTCATGATCTAGCATGAACAGTTTGAACGTGACACGTGAAAATAAAAGTTTTATGAAGCTAGCTCTAATTTTGACTTCACAGAACATGATTACATCAGAGATAAGCGGAGCTTTAAAGAAGCAGTATTTAGATGGTTTATTGCAATGGCATCAGTGCTCTCCAGCGATACAACTCACACCTGACATGTGTTCAAATCTGGGGTGGAAATTGTGCCCCAGACTGAGTAGACACTGGTGGCCACTCTGCATGACCGTGTGTCACATACGGTGACGGTTTGGTACAGGCGTTTCATCAGGCGATAGCTATTGCGTAGGGCACATTACGCCACAAGGCTAGTCCGCTGTTAGTAAACGAACGATGCATGCAGCATGGATCGTCCAAGTATACCCACGCACTCGCAGGGGTTTGGCTGATAAAAGGGTTACCAGAAACACACAAACCTCGTATGTCCCCCGTATAATCCGAGGATAAGGTCCTGACGCTTCAGGCATAAATTAATGACTGATGCTTCATGCAAGCTCTGTGATTTGTTGCCTTTAAGAAAAAAAACCTGATGAAACACGTCTGTAGGACACACAAGTTTTGGTGTGTGTTTTTTTCTATACATGGAGCTCTGTAGGAAATATGATAACATTTATTGGCAGATGTAACACGAATTATGCACGCATAAAACACTTAAAAGGCTCGAATGCTACACGTGGGATCAGGCCCGTAGCCAGGGGGTTCGGGGGGGGGGGGGTGCAGCTGAACCTCGCTTTTGAACTGACCCCCTATCCAAACTTAACCCCCACCCCCTTTTGAACTGAACCCCCCTTATCCAGACTGAAACCCCCTTCCCTCCTGTGGAAAATAATGGTATATCCGAAGCTGTTGATTCATACAGGTCAGATTTGCCATCTCCAGAGCGTAATAGTGATGAGATGTTCAGATGGAAACTAAAATTTCAACATATGGACGAATGTGATCAGCCATCCACTTGTGCTACAGCACTGAAAGAATGTGATGATGACTTTTTTACCAACATCTCAGTGTTGCTGCACATTGAACTGTCACATCATGTGAATGCAAGAGGAGTGCCAGTATTATAAGGCTACACAATTACATGAGAGTCTGCATGGGTCAGTCACGACATACATCTCTTGCTTTGATGCACACACACTACGATCATGATGTCAACCTAGATAGAGTTGTAGAGTTCTTCAGGACGTTATATCCAAGAAGAATGGATATGAAAAGTATTCTTTACAAGTATTGACAAATTCATTGATTAATATTCAATGTATCCTTTTATAAGCAAATGTATGGATTAAATAATTTTACTAGTGGATTGACATGATGTAAATGATAAATAGTGGATGGATTGAATTGATTTCAAGGTCAATACATCTTGGATGATTTGATTTGATGAGTAGTTAAAAGTTAAATGGCATAATTCCCACATTTCATCAGACAGTGTTAGAAGTAAGCATTTAGATTGTTCAGTAAGTTAAGTTGTGATACAATGTATATTGTACAAATTTGTACTAGCAACTCATTTATTAGAAATAAGAATATTAAAGACCTACTAGTTTTGCACACACTGTCGACATGTTTTGAATGTCCCTTGTCTGTATTGAGCTTGTCAATAGATTTTTCAGTTCAGTATTTTTTTATTATTATTATTTTCAGTTTTTATTGTTGCATAATCAGGAAAATGCATTTAAGTTATGATAAATTGTACAAGTTTGCATCTGCAACTCATTTATTAGAAGTAAGAATGTTAAAGACTGTGTATTTCATTTCAGTATTATTATTAGTTCAGTTGTTATTGTTGCATAACCAGGACAGTGCATTTAAGTTGTGATAAATTGTACAAGTTTGCATTATTAAATCTATCAGAAATAAGAATATTAAAAAACTTTATGTCACTTGTCTGTATTGAGCACATTGGTGGTTCTTGTCAATAGCTTTTTTCAGTTCAGTATTGTTATTAGTTCAGTTGTTATTGTTGCATAATCAGAACAGTGCACTGTAGCTATCAATGTATATACATATACTTAATGTGTAAGATTCATCCTAACTGTTCATATTTAAGTTTTTTTATAAGTGCATATCTGGCATTTCACAAGATACCAACAATTGCAATAAAAAAATATCTGGAGATATTTCGCAGTGTTTTGACATTCCAATCCTCAAACTTCCATCCTAAACCTGGGGTGGATCCAGACCAGGTTACACCAGGTTCTGGAACCTGGTAAAGACATATTAGAGGAAAACAAGGCTAAAGTGTCACGAGAATGTACCATTTTCGTTGTAGTTTTCAAAATTTTCCGGGGGGGGGGGCGCATGCCCTCAGACCCCGCTAGACTTGGCTGCGCACGGTTGGTGCTTGCCTGCTCAGTTCCATTAAAAATCTTATTCTGAACCCCCCTAGCCAAAATCCTGGCCACGGGCCTGCGGGATTGTCCACGTATACCACCGCAAACCTTTTTACCACCGCAAACAATTTTATGTTCTAATGAGTTTTTAATTGAATGAACAACGGGTAATCACAGATGACCGATCATAACTCGTGTAATACACGTACGATTTACGAATAAGTTACGTTTGTATCACGGTAATATCACGTATAGTCTACCCACGATATGAAATTATGGTTGGCAATATTTTTGGGCATTCCAAAAAGATTAGCGCGGATGGTCCGATCCCTGAAATCATCCCTTGCAATTCACCGTAATATATGAACAACATATGAGACACCAACGGTCGGCTCATCAAGATGAGTGGACCACGTACGACAAAAATCTATCCGTCTTACATACGGGTTTCATCAGTTTTTCCCCTTGGTGACAATGCCACAAGGCTGAACGTTTGACACTGTAATAGTTCTGTTCTCTTAATAATGCCTATACAATTGCAGATTATAATAACATCTGTCTTGTGTTAAGTACCTACTGGATTAATCTTGTAAAATTTTTGTATTCCAACATACGACAGAGTATATTTCATTCATGTTATGGTTTTACAAACTAATGATGTGTGTAAACACGAAAACACAATGTGTTCTGAAGGTCGTTGGTTCCATTTAATAAAATATGAACGTATATTATCCTTATGTTTTGATTGGACGGCGGCCTCTTCAGGAATGCTTCACAAAAAAATCATACTTGAATAACTTGTTAGGGCCAAGTCATTACTTAAAGCCTGGCGGGGGGGGGGGGATCAGAAGTTTTTTAGACGGCATCGTTATGAACTTCTGACACCGCCCACGGGTTTGCAAATCAAACATACGACACCCCCCCCCCCAACCATGGGTTCGCAAATCTAACATATGACCCCCACTGATTAAAAGAATACCTGAAATATGAATTTACGACCCCACCCCACCCCCACCTGTATATATGTGACAGTACAAAACAAAATACCCCACAACCTACTCAAGACATCGTTCCCAAAGATTTTTTTCTTTTCTTTTTTTTCTTTTAAACTTTATTTTAATTTTAATACCCATGTCCCATTTTACATAATAGTCATATTGCTGGACTTACAATGACTTTACAATGTTACACATAACTGTTAAAATAACATAAATTCAACTTTAGAGAAGAGCAAATTTTTCTCTCTCTTTTTTTACATTTTCATGAATAAAATTCACACGCATAATTAAGGATTCTATAGTAAAACAGAATAATCATAAGAATCCACATGTAATTTTTACTTGATACTTATATATATCATTATTATATTCTTTTCACATTTCCTGCTTTCAAAACATTTAAACAATTCATCATCATTATAATAAGTGATCTAATAGATCAACTAGATCTATTGTACCAATATATATTTATAAATAGAAGCTCTATGTCTATTATCACATTTGACTTCCCTTAAGACGCTATTAAGGACCTTTGTACATTGTTAAATTTCCTTTTACCCATTGTTTATAAATAATATATGATATTAATAAAATTGCAAACTGTATATTATTATCAATCTTCGAGCTACCTAAAATAATGTCTTTGTTAGTTACTGCAAAACCAGTGCTACCTTCAAAGGCTGACCATATTTCCTTTGCACATTCACATGAAAAAAGAACATGATTTATATATTCTTCCTTCGCACATATTTCACTATTATAGTTTTTCCATTTTACTAGATTTTTATTACTAGCTATAAAATTATGAATAACCTCCTTAAAATTAATGTGTCACTTGCACATGCATACCTACTTTTTTGTAAACATTCAAACTCATGTATATCTACATATGAATTAAAATTATTATTACATGAAGTTATGTTGATAATCTGAGTATTGTCTTTGAGCATAGCATTATAAAAAGGCTTTGCTTTTGCTTGTTTAAAAACATGGATTGAAGTTCTAGTGTTTGCCTGTATTTCAAGATTTTCTAGTGCCACCAAAGGTTGTAGATTTCATAATTCTTTAAACAGTTTCAGGGCTTCTTTCACTTTTGACATTTCTGGGAAAATATTTTTCGTGTCTCTAACTTTACTATAGGCATTTATAGACATATGTATCATCAAGCACACCTCCTATGAATCTTAGAGTCGCTAACCATAAATATTCCAGCTTCAATCCATGAGGTAAAATATAAGAGCTCTTTCTTATTAGTTGTGCTTCCGTGGCCGAGTGGTTATGGAGTTGGACTCGTGACCAGAAGGTAATGGGTTCGATTCCCAGTCGGGTTTGGTGGTGGTTGTTGAGCAAACTCACCCCTAAACAGTTGCACACTGCTCCGTGGCACCTACACGTTAATTAGGTACAGGTCATTGGGTTGAAAGAGTGAGTGAGTGATTGTGTGAGTGATTAGCGTTGTGCATTCAGCTGATGCAAGCATATGAGAAATGATCAATTGCTGATCATTGAATGTGCCAATGACCTGGTGTAAATTGTAAAGTCGTGAGATCAAAACTTGGAACAAGACTATAAGCTAGACATTTACATTTACATTTATTATGTACATGATAAAATAAGTGCTTGTTGCACCATAGAGTTTGATTCCAAATATCATTGGAGAATAGTTCATAATCTATGCATTTACTCTTGTTAAATACACATAGTGCATCCTTATAAAAAGAACTCATTAATGGAAATATATTTCTATGCCTCTTTTGTCAGTGAAATTAACCTTTAATAATAAAGAATCATTTTTTTCTGAACTCAAATATATTATTAGGAATAATGGTCCAAAGATCATCAGGGGCGCTTTTGATGAGCCTAAATCCATACAGCTTTTACGGCATCCAAAAGAACTTCAACATCTACCATTTTTACCCTACCTTTATCAGCAGAATTGTTTAAGATTGATCGCTTTACACGTTCTTTGTAAGATGTCTTTTTATATCCTGATAGCTATATAATGATATGAACTTTATAAAAGAAATAATGGGGCAATATGAGGATATCCAGATTTAATACATATAAGAGAATCTATTTTCAATAGAAACTCTGTGGCATATGAAGCAAATAGAAAGTGTGATGCGGGGTCGGTTGGAACAACTCATTGGAGGGTGATGAGGTGGGCGCCACATATTTAAAATAAGAGCTTATTTAGGCAATACTATAAGAGTCCATGTACTGTAGCTAGCTCCCCCACAACATACGTTTTCAAACTTCTGACCCCCACCACCACCACCACCACACACACACAGGCACATTATTCAAAATCAAACATATGATCCCCCCCCCCAGTTTTTTTTCTGACCCCTCACGCCTTAGATAATGACTCAGCCCTAATCAATAAAAGTCTCTGCACCAATCACACCCCCATGATATATTAACCCGGGGAAAACATATGCAGACATATACATATTACATGACCAGAAAATCCTGAATGGCATAGCAAGGTTGCGAGATGGATAAAAAAATTGTCACAAAAATATAAAGATCATGAGCACTCAGGGGAGAGTGCACTATCAAAGATTGGTTGTAAAATTAATGGTCAAATGTGCAATCACCTCATGTATGCAGACGGCACTTGTGTTATCTATCCCCCGCCATAAATTATGACGCGTGTCAATATCACAAATGTGACTCAAAAACCGCACAAAAATAGACACGCGTGTAGATTCAATGCAGACGTGTCCATACGTTTATGACACATGTCCCCCGCCATACTTCAGAGACGCAAACTTGTGTTTACCCTGCGAGTTGTGACTTGTGCCTCCCTGTGTTTGCACTATTCCCATTGTTATCATCCAATTTCTCATAACTAGAGACATATATCTACCAGAAAATTGCCCTTAGCTCAGCATCACGGCCAAAAAATCAGCCCGTGCACCATCGCCTAATAATGCATTCTCCATTTCACCAAATCCATCCACCATGTGATCAAGGATATTATAAGTATATATATACTTATAATATCCTTGATGTATACTTATAATATCCTTGATGTGATTCACCAAATATGGCAATGATGATCATTGATTATCACGTGCATTGGGTTACACCAGATTATATGCTCAATACACATATTCAAAGATCACAGGATCAAAGAATCATCAATTGACACCTCCCCAAGGCTCACCTTCTGCTTGATATGTTTGCACGGATGCATGTGGCATGCATTTGTCCTTGGTAGAACAAAAACAAAAAACAAAAAACAAAACAAAATACAGTTCACCTGTTCAACTTGCAGGTTTCCATTATTGAACATGATGACTATTTGAGAGTTAGTAATTTCTGTTTTATTTTCTGACTGTTCTCGTGTTACATACACATTGCCATTGATAAAACAAAGAAAATCAAACATGATATTGAAAGGGAATGCTGCCCACGCGGTTGCACTAGTGGCTTAGGATAATCCTGCAATGACCACGTTATAAAAATGACCACCAGTATGATAAGTCCAATATTTCACTGAGACCAGTGTGAACGTTTATAAGAAGACTATCCCTCTCTATCCTGACCACTTGAGCCGAGGCCGTGAGTCTATTAGTGAAACACTGCTTACAAGTACAATATGCCTTAGATCACCCACTTGCTGGCATTGATGGGTCTACATGGAGAGGTGATTTCTTCATGGAGGCTTGCGGCAGCCTTTGTATAAAAAGGCCAAAGAATGGTAGTGTGTTAATATTCGTAGCTTTAATTTGAGGTTCTACTCAATAGTCTGCCACTCTAATGCATGCTTTCCAAGCAGCGCACAAAAGCTGCGCACTGATGTCAGAAACCACTTGCAAGACCATCTGCGAGTCCGTACCGGTTTTGTCAGAGAACAAACGTACTCGCGACTCTATAAGTTTCAAGCATTATTCAATGTCAAATTAAAACACCAAAAGAAAAGAATACGGTTATGTCAACAAGGTCTTGAAAAACAAAATTTCATTTTATGAAGAATACAGCTGAAAAATAAAGCTATAAACTATTGATGATGAGGCCTAGTGCTGTATACCAAAATGTAGCGTATACAATACAATACAATACAATACAATACAATACAATACAATACAACATTGTCTAGTGCTACTGCTTCTCAAAAGTGCGCTGTACAGAACAAAAAAATAAAAATAAACATAATATTAATAATTTCACATTAACGCGCGAAAGCAGTGGTAAAAAGAAATGTTTTCACATTGTCCTTGAAAGTTTGATAAACAGGGTCTTTTGGCTTTATAACAATAGCATATTCAATTAAATACGGTTACTCGTCACCTTAACGAACATGGATTTTAATTTGCCGGAACTCGATCTACGTGTACATGACTGAGCAAGTCACCCTGACTGTCAACGAGGCCACCTATCAGCTGGCCACGGGGTGTGTGTTACAGGTATTTGTAGCATAGATCATTCACCTATTCAATCCATAGAACGATCGACTGCCAATCGGGACTGAAATCATCAGTAGTTCTTCCATTGTACAGTTGGCATGCTTATTAGTCGAATTAAACGTGTGTAAGAGTGTGTATACTATGCAGACACGAAGCCATTCGTGGGTATCCGCTGGTTGGTTAGACATGTTAAAGCAGTTTGTCTATTACAGCACCACGAATTAGCGAACTGCACAGTGAACCTGTGTACACATGG
Organism: Streblospio benedicti; assembly: GCA_019095985.1. Lineage (NCBI taxonomy): Eukaryota > Metazoa > Annelida > Polychaeta > Spionida > Spionidae > Streblospio > Streblospio benedicti. Next base: position 60,229,311 of record CM032660.1, on the reverse strand, counting down.
AGCCCCTGTGTCCCATTTACAACACTACTTTAATAAAACTTCAGGCCCGTATCGATTCTTACCCCCCTGTCAGAGTGAATACGCGGAGTCGGCTCAACGTAAGTTTTTAGTCAAAAAAATGACAGCGTCGGTAAAAAAGATGAAAAATTGGGAAATGAACCCTTTCAGTGAAAAATAGGGGCGACGGCTTCGCATGGCTCCGACGCGGCGGCCAACGGACTCTTGCGGGCTCCACGAGGGCTCCGCGCTACCTCCGCGTCAACGCCGCGATCAAAAATTGCGCGGACTCCCTCTACTTCTCCAGAGAAGTGGATTTTTCCTGCCGCGTAAAAGCTCCGCGGGTGGGGGGATTATTGATTAAATTTTCTTTGATCTTTTTGAGTTCGCTGGTCTCCGCACGAAGCCGCATTCGGCACCAACGGAGTCCGTCTGCCTCCGTATAGGTAGGACGTAAATGAACGCCGTTCAACTCCGCTGTACGCCGCTGTACGTCGCAAGAGCTCTCCACCCCAAGACTAGTGCGGACACCGTCTGCCTCCGTGCTCACGTCGCACTCGACGTCTGTTGGTGCCCTGCGGTGCATATTTAAACAGTTTCGCCTGCAACGTCACTTCTACTCCACCAGGAATGAACATTTTCTCTCGATTTTTTTAGCCCTAGCCCTTGAACGGTGTTCGCACGCGTAGGGCACGCGGACTCCGCGTTCCGCGTGCTCACTCTGACAGGGGGTTAGGCAGAGTCGGTGGTCGCATCCTTGCTTTTGCCTTTGCCTCACTTGCTTCCTCGCTCTTTTGTTTTTCAAATAGCTATTGCAGTTATTGGTAATCTTATTCCTAAATTACTATTTCTAGTGTCATTTAGTGTATTTCTAGTGTGAACTCAAACAATTATTATTGTGTCGTCCATGATCAGTGATCTTAAAATGCTTTATTCTAATCATTTCAAACATAATGCTCACTGTCACTGTGTTTAGTGCGTGTGTTTTTGTTTGTATTTTATATTTTCCATTTATTAGCACATTTTATTTGTTTACATTAAAAAGGTATTCATTTTGTACAAAAACACGATCTTATTTCACATTTCACGATGGCACAGAAAGCAGACAGCGATGCTGACCTGAAATAAGCAAATTTTGCCTGCTCCCTTTTTAAACTCTAGTACGGGCCTAAACTTTATGCGCATAATAAAGCAACTTAGACTAAATGATATGTAATAAATGATGATAACGGCTGTGCACGAATACGTTTTGGCAACAGATCGTTTACACAACGTTATTCGGTTTCATTCTGATAACGGGACACCCGGGCTCAGTGATCACCAACTCTCTGTACATACACAGTTCAAGGACAGAGATATCAAGTTGACCATGTGCTATTTCAGGCGCGCACATTATTGTATTTACATATACCTGAGCACTATTTTTAAAGCAGCGCGTAAATATAATAGACAATGTAAAGACTGTTGTTGAAATAATGAGGAAGTTGGAGGGTGCAGGTGTCCTTTTATGAACTTTAGGGAGGCCATAAATGTTGCTAATTTTGGTTGTGAATTAGGCAGGTAGTCTCAATATAAAATTTTAATGCAAAAGTACATGACTTAATAAAAAAAAAAGATGAAGCTGACTATGCTTTAAATAAATTGGCAATTTAATATCAGTAGAAAATACCATATTTGATTGTAACTTAAATTTCTAAAGGGACACACCTAAAGGGGAACACTAAATGTTTGTAATCCGTAGGTTAAAATATCACCATGATGGTACCGCTTTTCCTCCTCACTCTCTCCATGCCTGGCCCAGTTCTGTTCCTGGATAGCTACATGGCCTCGGCTACCAAGGTGAACATTGCGGGCTGACAGAACTTTGGAGACTTCTAGCTCAATTAAAACCCACTCAATCAGTTTCCCGTAAGTATAATACAGCGTGTGTTATTGAAACTTATTTCATAAGCAATCAACAAGAATGTATGATTATTGATTGCTGACCTGAATGAATGAAGAGTCAATGGAGAACTTTGTTACCTGTCAACATCACAATTCATTTGCATCTTCATAAATATATTGTATGTATTAATGCTATTTGAGACTAAATTGGTGTGCGGGTTCATTACAGAATGGCCGCAGAGTATAAAGTAATCTTAATGATAATAAGAAATAAGCTGCGCTGTACTAGGCTATAATGATCCCCTTGTTGCATGCTTCAATATTGGGTATTATAGCTGTGTGTGTTTTATTGTGGTCACTATAGGAATAAGGACATAGCAAACTTGCACTTGTGAAACAGGCGTTACATCTCAGTTCTCATCTAAGCACTTAAGCACCAACCAGGGCGGGGTGGGGGATTTTTTAGGGATTGGCAACTTACCTATCAGATAGGATGAAGCACTGGCTACTGTAAAGCTAGATCAAAAATACCACGAGCATGTGGTGAGGTGCGATGCAGACACCATGAATTCTCCTGTGCGTGATATGTACATACAGGTGAACTAGTTTTCAAGCTCGAAAAAAGAGTCCTACAGGAAAGTAAAAAACATGGGGGAAAATGTGTTATAAAAAGAAACGTGAGTATTTGTTGAATAAAAAGTTGGTTCTGGTGAACCGTATGTCCGTCCAATGTCGTATAGGAGAACTTTGCCATCTCTGTGATAAATTTGCTAGATTATATACATTTATATTTGTATTCATTTTTCCAATATTAGATACTATACTACGTGGCAATTAGTGTTTCATAGCTATTAACAAATGAAGGAAAGTATCTTGAGGACGTCTAAGGGACGGACCATTACTTATTTTGGGGGGGCGAGTAAAATATGGAAAAATATGTTTGTTTCATTTGTAAAGAAAAAAATGTTTGCACAAATGTCGATTTTTCGTTTTTAAATTCTATCATTTTTACTTAGAGTATGTTTGTTGATGGCAGTGCTGTATTTCTTCTGTATTCTGTATTACAAACATTAACACAGATATTCTGAATATTGTGAAAGAAGAAGTGGCCCAATATTACGCCCAATGTAAGTAGACTGTAAGACGCAGGTAAGGTGTTATTTTACTTGCCCAGATGACTGCTTCATAATATCGGTAGCGTAAGTAGGCTATGACTGTGATTAAGGCTGCAAGGCTAGTAGGCTAATAATAGCGACTAGGGCGGGAAAACCAAGATTGATACTGGTTCAAAACCGAAGTGTGTACTTCGTCATGGGAGATTGGTGCAGTGAAAAGCTCATCCGCCCATGACATATGACTGGTCTGAATCATGGACGGGAGACCGTGAGTTCAATTCCACAATCTTCCAAATAACTTTACATAGCCTGCCCGATTGTAGTTTCCCGCACCAAAATAGACACGTGTAGATTCAGCAGACGTGTCCAAATTTATACGTTTATGACACATGTCCCCGCCATAGTTACTGCTCCCTGCCCACGTGCACTGCAAAACCTACTTAATATCTGTTGTTGTGTGTTTGCTGAAGAACACATGTTAAGTTTAATGGGAGTAAGTCTAATTACATGTGCTTCAAAACTAAATGTTGCAGAAAGATGCATGTTCCCCAATATGTCACTTGGAGGTGAGAACATACCTGTTGTAGAGAAGGTTAAGATCTTGGTGTAATTATCAATTCAAAGGCAAATTATCAGGCCGCCATATGGCACTTGTGTTTGGAAAATTCTCCTGATATTCCCAGTCCAATAGGCCAAGGTTGGAAAGTTGAAGATGAAAAACTCACCATTGACTGGACCACAGACAAACCTGCCCCAGAAAGTCTCTTAAACCTACTTGCAAAAGAAAGTGAACTATAACACAATGTAGTTGCTTGAAAAATGGGTTGGAATATACTGAAATGTGTCAACCATCAAACTATGAAAATTGGCGAGATGATTCAAATGGAGGTAGCATTGAGGAATCATATGAAGTATCTGAAGATGATGAAGACGAAGAAATTTAGGCAACAATGTTAAGAGTTTAAAAACTCATTAGTTTGAGCTTTGGTTATCTTATTTGTGTATATGCATGCAATATAAAGGTTTTGTATACTAAGCGTAATAATGGTAGGACAAAAGTTATAAATAATTTGTACTCTATCATAAGTCTCATTATGTTATTATATTAAATATATAGTTTTTTTGTATTTGTGTTTTATCTTTTACATATTTGTAAATATTTCATTAAATCTGCATTGCACCTATTTCCTAAACCTCAATCCCCATGCTTAACCTACCCCCCTCCGCCCCGCTCAATAAATCTAAATAAACAAAAGTCTAATGGCTATAAATTGTTTTTATGAATAGTCTTAAACATAACATCATTAGGATTATGTATAATAGTTTTTTTTTCTTAATACATTCAAAATAAATTGATTATTGTTGACCTGGTCTTCAAAATTTCAAAACCGCATTTTGGGGATAGGGGTACCTTCTGTCAACTCTTGTCACTATACTAAAAAAATCTATTGCATATATTCAATCAATGAGATATACGTGTAGTAATAGAGTATTCAAGGAAAAGTTATGTGCAATCTTAAGTCATTTAGGCTATTACAATTCATCTTGTGGTCATCTAAGTGAGAGTGCGTTTCTGAAACTGATTTTCATTCTTGAGTGTATTATATTAGTGCAATTTGCATTACACATACACAAATATGCATACAACGTAGAAATGTATTAGTATTGATGATCACCTTCCAAATCCATGCAAATGATTTCTAGTGACGCTTTCGAAAATGCGTTCACCTTAAAACTGTTAAACTGCTTGATAACAATATGAAAACCACGCGATATGCAACATTATATATCATTTTGGACCTCTTTGTAATCTTCTTAATCTAAAAATCACTATTAGACCCGGGGCCTAAATTTATTCCACGATGGTAAATATGAGGGTTTGCCTCATGGACTATTAGTTTGTCACGTGACCGCCATGGCGGCGGCGATCACATGACAGCAGTGACAGGAAAACGGGGGCAGGTCGTAGCTGGTATTGCGATAAGAGCGAAAGTCTCGCCAAAAGTGAGTTCTACTGGTTTCTAATGGCATCTTTAAATTCTTGTTTATATCATGAATAAAGAAACCCAAGATCTGAGATGAGAGAAGTGTTCATTCTTTGATGCATTATATACCCAAGAACTGAGATGAGAGAAGTGTTCATTGTTTGATGTAGTATAAACTTATAAATGTGTGTTCAGCTGTTGTTTCTTGGCAGATATGTAAAGCATAAGTACAACAGTAGTACGCAACTAGGTGTATCAATCTCTCTTACAAATGGGTTTTTTATGACATGGACGGTGATTGCCTCGAAAAGTTGCCTACTGGTAATTAAACAGACGTACATGTATACTACTATGATACACATCACTCATGGCAGGGAAGAGGAAAGCTATGGAAGAAGGGAAGGAGAAGAAAGAGTGATGGCTTTTCACCTTTATCAAATACCATACATGTATCTATTGTGAACTCATTCGGAGGTGCCCTTTTTGATAAAGACGAGGGAAAAAATAATCTCTCGAAGAGGGGTTAGGCAGTCTAGATGCATGAATCTTGCAGACCTTAACACAATACTGTGCACTGCTAACTCCATGTTCAATAACTTCTAGTTAACTATAGATGAGGGTGACGAAGCACATTCAAATTATATATATATATATATATGAATCGCTGACGTCGTCTTTTACACTCAGCTGTGAACCGATGTCATGGGTCATGGATTTTGCCATTTCAAAATTAGATTGGGTCATCCTATACGGGTTTGTATTGCCATGATGTGTGGGAAGATAACACTAGACAGTCCATAAATATTGAAACCAAATCTGTCAGGGTATCATAGCCATTGCATATATCACATCACAAAAATATGTTTAAAGGTGCAGTCATTTTAAACCATGCTTTTCTCATCTACAGCACAGTAGACATTTTGATGATGAACATTTGAACCTGTCAGATCTGGGCTTTGTGCAAATAATGTATGTCATGCAACCTCCAAATGTTATAGCTTGCAGACAATATTATATGTACGTATTTAGGTATGCTCTTTAATGCAATGATCATGCATGGATATATTCCTAATTCTATCATATACACAATAATTGTTCCCATTGTAAAGGATAAAAAGGCATTTTTGAGTAGCAAAAATAATTATAGACCAGTAGCTTTGACTAGTATAGTATCAAAAATTTTGGAAATTGTTTGAATGTGCTTCATCACCCTCATCTATCCTATTATTCCTACTTTTTTGTAAATTGGGAAAAGATATGATCACACATTGCAATGTATTAATTAAACTGTGTTTTGTAAAGTATTTTACAGAAGATTTTGTAACAGTGTGATACAAAACCCAGCCATCAACCTATGTTCTCTAAGGGAGCCTTTCATCAACATGACTTACATTAGGGAGCGTTCACAATTGACGTCATCCCTGAAGGGGGGTGGGGAGGGGGTCAGCGAAAGTTGACGAGGGAAGGGTGGGGGTCAGCAAAAGTTGACAAAAGTTGACGAGGGGGGCACCTGAAAAGTTGATTGGGTGACGCAGCAATTAAAAAGTATATCCACAAAATCACAAAAGTGACATCCAGAAGAAGGCTGTTGAGTTGTGAAAATAGGTGAAAACTGGTGACAGAGAAAAGGGGTCGTGTATCATGAAGTTGACGAAAGTTGACGCGAGGGGGGGGGGGTCTCATGAAGTTGACGAAATTGACAAGGGGGGGTCAGAAAGTGCCAAAATCTGGTTGACGTCAATTGTGAACCTTATATATGCAGTTAGAAGTGCAAGTGATTTAATTAAAGCCCACAATATTCAGGAATTAATGAATTAATGTAGGTAAAAAGATTCAACCAATCAGAAGCCCCATTGCCAAAATGTTCAGCAGCATTGAGATCAATGAAACCGACGCGATTGCGGGCTTCTACATAATGCCTACGTCACAAAGCTCGGTACATATATCCGGCATCGGTAGATCTTGTTGTTGTTACCGAGCTCCCCTCATCAATGGTATAGCTCGGTGATGTGAACGGGCTCCATCAGGCGACCGGCAAATATCCACATGTATTTTCCTGGCAATGTGCTAGCAGCTACAGGTCGGTGCTCAGTGAGTCACCTGCCGGCTGTATATCAGCAGATAGCCGTCCAATGTTCCATTGTTCATTGGTAAAACACTAGTTCCGGGAATTTTGTTGCTGCATGACTAACCCCGTGCGATATTCGACCGTACACCTGCCGAAGCGCATCCCGATGTGGTATGGACGTCACTGCGATTGGGGAGCTCGGTGAGAGCACGGCAAATTTTAACGTACAAGTCAAATTGACGAAAATTGGATTGTGGTGCATTGGAACCTTATCGGCCGAGTTATGTGACTTACGCATAACCCATGTGTTGTTTTCATGAACATGGACTTGTAAAAGCAGGGTGAATAATAAACCCGTGGAAGTATCGATGTAGCCTGGTTGACACCTAGTCATATACAATTTCTAAGGACAATCCTGATACAACTTATTTTTGCAAGGCAATTCTGTAGCTTGATAACCAACATAAATACATGCATAAGAATGATATTTCTCACCACTAGGTAACATTAGAGTTGACACCTACGTATTTTCTCAAGTACCCTCCATAGGTCATTGCTGTCGTCAACCATTAATGTCGATACTCAGTAATGCGTAGACAATGAATCATCATGTCATACTCGTCAATTGATGGCTCTGCACTAGACAATCATAGTGAAGTTTTACAGTACCATTACTGGCCCACTTAAAACCGAACCGTGCTTTCCCAGTGCTGGCCCAGTTCTGGTCCATTGCCAGACCGGTACGACAGCCTGCCTGTACTGGTCCAATTCTCAGCCGGTGTGCAAAGTTTAAATGGCCAACTACTGATTGCCATAGTTGGCCTGATTAAACCAACAGTAATGGATCAATTCTAGGCCAATACATGCACGTTTACTGGGTAGGTGTTCAATTATGCATTGTTGAAATGACATGTAGTGCGTTTTGTCAGTGATAAAAGTATAACTTGAACTTATAGACCTGCTCAGTGACACGGAGACCACATTTTCACAGTCAAATAATTCATTGTATTATGCTTTATGTTACGAGGTCATGACTGTAGCAAGGTGCAGATATTTTTGTCATTGTCACTTTTTATATGCATTTATTGCATATATCATAAAGTGGTTTATATGTACACTTTCATGGAGCTTCCCAGAACTGACCAACACATCTAGGGGGAGGAAGCTCACACCACCATGAAATGACACTAACTATAAATGATAGATTATTGGCACCTTCATGCAGGATCGCATTGAATTCATCAGTTGTGTTGCTCCTATTCTATAGATATATATAAACAAGACAATCAGCTAATTAACGATACCAGTGCTGATTTGGGTCCAATATAAGGGACTGTATGACACCAGCTTTATATTAATGGAAGTATCACAATTGCATCTATTCTTACTTTTTTATGATGTACAAGTAACATTATATGTTTCAAGATAATGTATGAATTAAAAAAAAAATTGGATTTGAATTGAAAAATAGCCTTATTAATAAGGTTACATTATTTTATTTTTTAAAATTACATAAGTTATTAATTTTATTTCTTGATTTCATATGAGTCTATTAAATCATTTTAAATGTCTACATGTATGTTAAAATGTTAATTTAGTAGCCAAAAGTAATAACAACACTTTGTTTCACAAATCAGATTTATTCCTGCAAAGTCTTCGATGAGCTCTATTTGGATCATAATCAAATGTTTAACATAATACACATTTATTAACAAATGGATGATTAGAGATGAAAGAAATAGATTACAAACAATGTTTCCAAATTACATTACATATATACTTAAAATCCTTGATATATTTCTGTGTATTATACATGATACTAACATTCTTTTTCCAATAGAAAATGTGATTTTAAAAAAGATCTATTTGTAAATAGAATGAAAATTGAGCTACAGCAAATAAGCTGGTGTCTAGAACTCCATTAAACATAGTGCTTTAATATACAATGTGCATGACTCTTCTAACAGGTAAACCAAATAAATACATGCGTAATACAAGCTACAAATAATTAATGTAAACGCTGATTTCTGGTATGGTATATGACCTTTACCTCTGGATGGTCCCGATGAAAAGGCATTTGATTATTATTAAAGTAAATGTTTTTATTATTGGACAAAATGTCATCTATCTCAAAACTACATATTAAAGTCAAGCGGACCATTTATATACATTAGACTATATTCCTAATCCTCATTTTTATACATAAATAATACAATTATGATTAGACATTTTTTACTAAATAAAATAGGGTGGTTTCGCAATTTCATCTAATCTGATATGTTTACATATATACAAAAAGACATTTAAGCTCACATATACATTTAAATCATGTACACATATTTTTAAAACATTACAGGTTTATGTTTAATAAAAAAAAATCTCACACAAAGCAATGTGATACTGTAAACTCACTAACAATATACAATAACTGTGCACAATGACTACGATAATAAGGATAATATAGGGTAATATTCTTTTCATTTTATAACTTGCATGTAGAATCAATTCACACAAATTCCATGCCACAGTATCTAAAGACAGTCATCATTTTCATAGTATTAATAGTCCGTCAAAAATCCTGTTGTGCCTCTGTGCAGGTTCTGTTCTGTGGCCCATTTCATTGGCGCTTTTGGCGCCGAGGTACGCTAAAAGTACACTGTCCAATTCCATCATTTAGTGTACTGATTGAATGTCATAGTCTTACTAACTCCACTTGAGAGTTCTTTTTAAGTGTTCGTTATAACAATGCATATTGCGGAAGAATATTAGGTCCTCTGTGTATGCGATCCTTGTCTTGGTTTAATAAGCCCGAGGCAGATAGTCCAGAATGTTAATCCCCGAGATTTTATTTTTAGGAAGAAGATAAAAAAATACACTGTGTGAAAGGTGATTCTTTCTGTCTTTTAAAAACACATCCGTAAAGTAACAGTGAACTACTTTAACAATGTCTGCCATAGTTGGATAGATTTAATTCTGCTTGTCCACAATAATATGATTGATTCAGCTTCAATATTCTGGACCTTCAGGCCGTAGCTTAGCCCAAAATATCTAGTAGTGATGAATACTTTATACAACTGGGAAGTAGGCCCATACCTTCAGATGTCCGTTGGGAACAGACGACACGCTGGTGCTGTTGCCCGGGGCAATGATCACGCAATCACCGTAGAGGTTGTTTAGTGCACGCCAATAAAAAGACACACATCCCACGGTGTCCATGCATTTCATAGCACATTGACCCTTGGCATAACGTGGCTCATAAGCATTCAATAGGAAAGGCTTTACTGACGTTGCTGTTGTAATGTGTTTTGATAAAGCAAAACTTTTCCTCTGTTTGCGTCGCTCCTGCATACATTTTGTAATCACGTCATCAAACGTCATGGTGGACCACAATTTACCATCACAATTTTCATCATCATAGTCGAAGGTGGCCATCTTTGGACCTTCCTGTTTCAGCCAAGCATTTTCACACTTGCAAACATCAACGCTGTTACGCATTTTCAACTTTAGAATGGCGATGTTCTCATGCAGGATTGGTGGCAGATATGAGATGCCAGTGTCGTGGATGCTGAGAAACTTGATCCTTCTCAAACCATCAACAGGGTGAGGGAAGCGTTTGAGATTCATATTTCCATTGAGTTAAAGTTTCTCCAAATGTATGAGAGACAGGAATGCATCAGCATCAATCTGGTTTATTTGGTTGGTTGCAAATCCTAGGACTTAAGCGTTTTGCCTACAGGTGACATGTCAGGGAAACTAGTCAGTTTGTTGTTGTTCATGTGCAATTCCTTCAATCTTTTGAGTGGCCTTAATGCGTCTTTGCTGATCTGCCTGCACTGGTTGTTAAATATGTAGAGAGTTACAAGTGTGCCCCTATTGGTGACAAGTCGGGGAACGTGGTCAGTCTGTTGCCGGGCAGACCCAGGACTGCTAATTTTGTTAACGGCAGGAGAACATCTTTATTGATTTCAATGATTTCATTGTTATCAACTTGTAGAGTCATTAAAGTGCCCCCAATTGGCGACAGGTCTGGGAAAGTGGTCAGTTTGTTGTCAGCCAGATTTAGAAAATGTAACCTTGTTAAAGGTATTAGTCTCTCATTGCTGATGTTTCTGATTTTGTTAATTGGTAGGCTGAGATACGTCAGTGTGTTGCCGATCGGCGTCAAGTCAGGGAACGCTGTCAGTTGATTTCCATTCATTTTAACATCCTCCACAATTGTGAATCGAGTCAGTGTTGTCGGATCTAATGATGTTAAACTGCATTCCGTCAAATCAATTCTTGTCGCATTGGATGGGTAATCAGAAAGTGAACATTGTGCTTCAGCTTCACAGCTCAGTGCGGCGGCAAGGCTGATGAGAATGATCCACCACATCCTGTCTCACAGTTTGCTGTGGTAGATAATATGATAAGTGTATACAGTTAGATGAATAATACTTAACTTTTCAAGATGAACAATGATTTTCACAAAGATTAGTCCATTCGTATTTCATATGTACCATCAAAATTTACCTTAAAGGCTAGTATATTACTGTGTGAGCGTGCCGCTCTAATGACGAGCTGTTGTTAGGGAGTCTTGTAATATGGTGCCTGGAAGCGGCCACTTATGTCAGTGGGCGGAGTCAGTGGTTTGCTGGGTGCAGTCACGGCTGTCAGGTGGAGCGAAAAGTTTTTGCCTGCATACTCATGGATTTCTATCTGTTATTCAACAACAGCTTTAATAGCACTGCGCTAAAGCAAGAGAATGTGATTGCACCTTCAACCGATTACATATATATATGCAGGGCTGTATCCAGGACTGCAAAACAGAGGAGCGAAATATGTTGGGCGAGAGGGCAGGCAATTGACGTAGCCACACAGCATGCCCGCCCCCCCCCCACCTTTTTCTATTTAGGCCCCTGTTTTAACTTCTGAGGTACAGAAATAAAACACAGTTATTAACTAAGAGTAAGAAGGCAAAATTTTCCTATGTTAGAAATGAAACATTACATTTGTCAAGTATAGATACAGATGCCTTTCAAATTTGTATCAAGTTTGATTTATGTGACATGATTATATGATATATTTTTGGAGCATAAAAACAAATATTTAAACTCTCAGTTTCATTCAGTGCTTGACAAAAAACTTTCCCAAAACAGAGCAGGCAAAAAGAATTGCCTCCCCTGCCTTTATGTAGCTAGGGCCCTGATGTGAGTAAGAATGGTGTTGGTATAATATAGTGAAACCTCCCATTAGACCACCTCTATAATAAGACCACTTTTCACGGTGACAAACCTTCATAAAGCTACCAGAAGGTCTTCAGGCGTGGTAACTAAATTGTGGGCTTGATTTAGGAGAGTCCGCACTAGTGATCGTTTATATTCTAAATGGTGGTTTGATTGGAAATTGATCAGTGTGGGTAGATTTGCAATAGATTTCAACTGAAATGGTGCCATCGTCACTGATGTTAACACAGGTGTCAAGAAACGGTATCTTATAATCCACTTCTTAGTTCACCTCTCATCTGGCTCGTTGGTGATTTAAATGTTTCGATTGATACTGTTGATGTGATTAGTGAAACCTTCTACGAAATATTCACGGATGAGCACAAAGGGTTCATCTACGTATCGGTACCACATGAACGGGGGGAGGGGGTGGGTACTGTAGCCAGTGCTCTATTCTCTGTAGCTAGTGCTTTAAGTCCTCCATATACAAGTTAGCGACTATCGGAGAGACCGGGCTGCCCCGTGTGTATGTTTGTAGAATTCCTCATTTGTATACAAAATACGTCGTGTTAAGACGGAACTCTAGTAGTGACAAAATCTGGCCTGGATTCAGACCAACCTTTTGTGTAGGGTAGTGTCATCTTCCTATAATTTGCACTTTATTCACTCTATACTATACTGCCTTGCCCACCGGTATGCTGGTGAATAACGCAGATACATCATATGATATCAATTTCTGTCCCAGAGGGACTTCAATGTCTTTGATTTGGTTTACAAAAGCCATACTGTTTTTGATATGATGGGGTGATTGTCCGACTAACGGTGAAAGTAAGTCTGTAAGTCTAACAGATTATGATGCACAATCTTCGTATTGTTTTGCATCCAAATCGTGTTTTTTTCTCATCTCGCTACGTCCCTGAAAACAAAGTGACAAAACGTTGACTTGTCACTGCGTATTGTAATCACATTATGATCAAGCAGGGGAGATATTTCAACACCACACATGGTGTGTAAAAGTGAGGGTTAAAAAATCACAGTAGAAGCAAAATTGACAAAGTCGCAGTACAATATAACCTCTCTATTAGGACCACCTTTGGGACCAGTGTTAGGTGGTTTTATTATAGAGGTGGTCTCTATACAGAGGTTCCTTTTGATAGCTTTAGGAAGATTTAGGACCATGAAAAGTGGTCTTGTTATAGAGGTGGTCTCAATCGAGAGATGGTCTTAATTGGAGATTCTATTGTATGGTGTAAAAACCGTGTAAAACGTCGTTGACAAAGACTGCTGTAGACGCAGATTGCGCAATCTTCTCCAATCAGCCCCCAAAACTGTGGAAGTATAAAAAGTAGAGATAATATTTACATGTGCGGTTAAGGTACGTAAATGTTTGTCATAATGTACCGACTGTACTGTAAGGAAAGAGGCTAAAATGAGGTGGAACATATTTTGCTGGCTGACAAAGTATAAAGATACCAGATTCATACACAATTGAAAGTGAATTTTCACTAATGATTCCTAGTTATTTGATACTTACAGGTGCCATTATGTAAGTGTATCCTACATGTACCAAGTGATGATATGAACACCAGGTTCTAACCTCAAGTGGTCTCAATAGAGAGGTGATCTTTTTATGGAGGCTCATGAGATGGTGTCTGTTATATGGCCGTGGGCTATGGCAGCAAGTGCTGTATGCTCCCCAGGGAGTTGAGAAAGGCAGTATAGTGTGACAAGGATGCTGCCAATGTCCTGGTGTAAATGTTACATCTCTCACGCACGATAACAGTGAATTGCGACTGTAAAAAACACCTTACATTTTACATAGCGGAACGTAACTGTAATCATCCTGTCCTAGCATTATACACATCTCCTTATACTTTACATATCTCTATTGTCAGATAGTCTTACTGTCTGTCGGCGAATAGTCCCGTCGGTGGAACGTCCTGAATTCATCTTATTATACCGGGTATGTTTTAATAAGATTACGAATAACTTTGTCAATATTTCCTTCCCCTGCACTTTACAGTCGTCATACAGATCTGATGTAAGATACAATAGAGATACAATAGTTGGGGTAAAGTTACGAATTTTCACAACACAGTTGGGGGTAAAACGGTGCCATCGACGGCGTCGTTTTTATACCGCGGCTCATCGGCACCGTTTCAAACCATAATGGCAGCAGGTGAAAGTACAATTGATAAGATACGACGTAAAAAAGCTATGAGACCGATGAGCTATTTTGTGTGGCTGGCACATGACACTGTAATCAATGACACTAAGTCGGTTGGTTATTTTCATTGTGACATGCCAGTGAGGAAGACACCATGGCAATACGTTTGCAGGCAATCCGCTAATTTGGATCATCACTGCATGGAAAACTCCACTATATATATTGAAAAAAAATGAATTCACAAGCAAACTTTGGAAACATATATTCATTCTGGTCTCACAACCTTGGTGTCGTGAGTTCGAGTCCCGTCAGGGCCATTTGATATAGTCAAATGGAAGCTGTGGCTTCTGCTATATCAATACAGTGGTAGGAGTCTTGCTTGTAAGAGCAGTGAGAGTAAAATTGACTACTTATATGAATGGTGGTAATTATAATATAAGGCTGATGAGTGAAAATTATCGTGAAGGTTTTTAGGACATAGATCACAATTTTGGAAAGAGTGTTTTATGAATCAAAACATGTACATGCATCTAATATTCTAGTTTATGACCATGTTAACATACATGGCTTACAAATTCGTAAAAGACAGATATATGTCAACAACACCAAACTACATAGCTACATGAAGTTCAACATAAGGGACAGAACATATCCAGTCATCCAACCAGAAAGATCCTCAACGTCCTCAAACCATAATGCTCTACGTGTCGGACGGTAACATTACAATGTAAAACTATTATAGTATTTGCCGGCAATCACTGATATTTATGTTGTAGCAACACATCGGTCATTACAATGAGCAACAGCGCCAACCACACTTATATACCGGTACATGTATATTTGCATGTGCATTTATTATATTTGTTCATTACCATGTCATCAAACATGGTGTAAGAAAATAATTGTCAAAGGTAAGAAAACATCAAACTACGTATCTACACCAGTCCCAAATCCCTGACCGTATATATATTCAGTCAGTCAGCCAGAAAGACCAGTGTCTAGTCTTCAAACATAATGTTCTCCATGGCAGCAGGTAAAATAACAGTGGCTGAAAGAAGTTAATAAAACTAACATATCAGTTGGCATCATGTTCGCAATCACAGATAATTATAAGTTAGCACACACAGTGACCATCCCAAGTGACCATTGGTCATGGACTGGGACACTACATTAATCTAACAACCAACATCGCCATGGTCCTTGTAATGCGTTAATACAAGATCCAGACTTTTGAGATCTGACGTAAACTGTCTCTAATATTCCAGTCTGCTAATTAAGTCAGTTTCATGGAAGCAATTCCACAATCCCCATTTTGCCATTTTGTCCCATTTGTGAGTACTGTTTTTGGGAGGTCTTCAACTTGTTTGCCAACAATAATAGAATTGTAGTTTAGAATGTCAATGTGAAGGTTGCGATGGTGAACGGCCAGGCACTATTGTCAATTTCTTCAGAGTATAACCCGAGGTAAGACATGATGTACTATGTGTTGTTGACATCAAACAAAATATTTTCAGAGGTAACTTTGTGCAAGTCTGCTGGGGCGAAACAGTACTTCTATCAAAACAAAAGATTTGGAGTCTGCTTAGTGAATAACATTATATTCATTTTATTTGTACATGAAAGTGCTTTATCCCCATGTTGGTAAACATGGTCTAAGAAATAGTCTTGTGTACAAGTAGAACGTCAAACTACTATCTACATAATTAGCAAGGCACTGACAATATATATACTCAGTCATTCAGTCAGAAAAATCAGTGTCTCAACCAGGATAAGACATAATGCACTAAGTGTTGTTGATATCAAACAAATTATTTCTCAGATGTAATGTTATCTAGTACTAACTGTGCCAATGCAGAGCTGACAATGGAGACAATGTCTATCAAAGCAAAATGTTTGCTGGCCTATGAGGAAATATAATGATAAAAATGAAATAATAGTTCAATCTGATGAGTAAGTCATTGAATTTGACAGTAACATTACATGGTTGTGTATGAAGCAGTATGAAAATATTGTCTTTATTAGTTATAGTTAGCTTGTGACATGCCCACTACTTTCACTTGGCACATTCCATCAACCTAAACAAATGAGTTTCATCTTCATAAAGTAGATACATTTGATGTTTACAATGTGTACATATTTGCATGTATATTTTGTCTATTTGTTCTTTACCATGTAAGCAAACATGATGTTCGAAATTATATGGTAGTTATAAATCAGAAAACACCAAACTACGTTTCAACAAAGGGTAGCAAATCCCGGCCGTAGCCAGGACTGCAAAACAGAGGAGCGAAATGTTGGGCGAGGGCAGGCAATTGACGTAGCCACACAGCTTTTTCTTTTTTTTCTAGGAGTGGAATTGGGCATGCCTGCCCCTGTTGGAGCCCCTTTTTAGCTTCTGAGGTTCAGAAATAAAACCCAGTTATTAACTAAGGCAAGCAAAAATTGTCCTATGTTAGAAATGAAACATTACATTTGTCAAGTATAGATACAGATGCCTTTCAAATTTGTATCAAGTTTGATTTATGTGACATGATTATATAATATATTTTTTGGAGCATAAAAACAAATATTTAAATCCTCAGTTTCATTCAGTGCTTGACAAAAAACTTTCCCCCCAAAACAGAGCAGGCAAAAAGAATTGCCTCTCCTG
>CM032660.1:60195618-60212144 GCA_019095985.1 Streblospio benedicti | reverse complement strand
AAGCATGTCCCCCAGGCGAGTACATCCTAAAGAACAATGACCCTGCCTTCGATCCGCTCCTGAAGAACTAGGAGTCCGTGGGTTAAAGAGGAGAGTACGTGATATGAACTGGATAGTCCTGCCAGCTATTCAGACGTGCAAGAAGGCAATGGGGTGGCATGCTTTGCACGGTTTTTCTGCTGTTTATGGCCATCTCTGAGGGTTTAAGGGTTTAAGTAGCTGATTTAGATGTGCCCCTCTAGGGGCTGGGTCAAAAAAAATTTAGCTTTGTATCTGATGGGCAGAAAAACTTAGTAATATTCTATATATCTTAAACATAGGCAGGAGACTATGCCACGTTGCTACGTCCAATTTCGCCCAGAATAGCAGCCTGAAACTAGCTCAATGCGGCCAGGGGCGTGGGTCTAAGTGCCATGGCCGTGTAGGCTGGGGTCTTAGCTTCAAAACAAGCCATTATCCATTGCAATAGACCACGTACTTCTCGACTGGCGTGCGATACCGCTAGGCCCCTCCCACCCGCGGCGCTTGCCGAGCGGGCGAAGGAGACGTACTTTGTCGGGGCGATATCTCAGTCGATATTGGGAGCACGATGGTCTGGTTTAAACGACGTGGTAGCTCGTAATCTCTAGATGAATCTGCACCTGTCACTTTTTCTTCTAGCCCCATGGGTTGTCGAGAAAAACGGGCGTTTTGCCGACCCCCGTTAGCGGTTTTTTGGCCAAAAAGTGTCCGATTTTCGATTTTTACGACTTCATAACTGGAAATATATTTGATATATCAAAATAATTTTTATTGCAATGTACTCCTGAGACATAGAACGTATCCCAAAATTAAAATTAACAAAATCCATGACCTCTGATTTTTTGTGGAGAGACAGTCATCACTTGTCTCAGTGTGAGGACAGTACTCTTTTTGTAATTCAGGGGTCATCGTAATTTCATAACCTCATAACTTGGCCACCTTTTGGACCATGATATTCTAATTGGTACCAAAATGTAGTTTTGGAGTTCAACTTTTGGGCATTGCTGTTTGCGACTAGATGCGAGGCGTTTCGAATACGAAATTCAGCCATAAAGCGCTCGTGTGCTAGTGAAAAATGTCAAAATTCCAAACTTCCAGCTTCCACATGGTTCTCCAGCTTTCCACACCGGCGACTCAAACTGCAAACTTTGATATCGATTTTACAGTAAAAACATTGCCAATTCAGGCGTTTTTTGCAAGCACCGAAGCCCCCAAACATCACTGAATTATCAAATAGCTGAAATAGACACCATAGTAAATGTTTTTGACCACAACACATGACCAGATAGAAAAATGTTGTCCAATGAAACCTGCTTTTTTGCTTCGTCAGACTAAAAACCACTGCAAAAATGAGTGTGCTGTTAAAAAACACATCAATAGAAAAATCCTGCCACAATCGCTTTCCCCCTTTTTTGCAAAATAATGGATGTGAAAAAAATGACTGCTGGACAAACAACTAATTTGTACAAGAATGTCAATGTCCAACGTCCAATGTCCAATGGACGAGATGTAATTACTGTCACAACTGAATGTTGAGCCAATTCTGGGTCGAGGTATCCGTTACAAATTGTCATTTTAGTTGATTGCTCTAGTGAAAAGTAAATAGGTTAATCAATGTCATCTTCAAGTAGATTTTTTCATAGTTTCCTCTCACACTATAATCTTGCCTGCCACACAGCAAGGTTTTTGAGGACACTGAATTTTCTGGTAGGGTCACCGACCAACACGGCTCCTGAAACCACACATCCCACACACACCACAGCACACACAGATGTAGTTTGAATACTATACTGTTCACATAATCAAAGTAACAGCACACACTTACACCATGTGTTTTCACATGGTAATAACAAACTGTTTTTTAAGTGGTGAAGGGGCATGTTGGTCCACAATGTCAGTCATGTTATTTCTTGAAAACTGCCATTTCATGGTGTAAATAATACACACACGGACATAGTCAAAGGGCAGTAAAGTTCGTTGCTATAGTAGACCATAGCAGTACATTTAAGTATGTAGACCAACGTCTCCACCAGAATGAATATTGAACAGAACTGTGCCTATTTGTGAACTTGCTGGTCATTATTCCAACTAGATCCACATACTTTTGATATAGATTTACTGTGAGTATGCTATTAACATCAAGTTAAATAAGTAATTTATACAAAAGAGCACTGTGTCTCAAAATGTTATATCTTTCTTGCTGTTTTTAATTCTATAATTTTCATTGAATTCCAAAAATATATTTTCAATTCTCTGAATCTTCGTCTAGAGAGTTTGACATGTCGGCAGAATCGTGTAGTGAAATGACCCCTTCACATTACAATCGCAATTATCACACCATGCTAGCTCACAGGGTAATAAATAAATATATAATAAATACACATCCAAATATACGGGTGCCAATACACACATGTCCCTTTGGTTGCTAAATCCTAACTATCTGTGGCTGTGAACGTGATGTCAAATGTGATTATAGTTTCACAAAACTTCTATTGTAATGTTACCTGCCAACCTGGAGAGCATTGTGTTTTGAGGACAAGACACTGATCTTTCTGACTGGATGACTAAGTGTATACCGTCAGGCATTTGCCACTTCACGTAGAAATGTAGTATGGTGTTTAATGAATATGACTTGTAAATGAGTTTCTTACACCATGGTGGATGACATGGTAAAGAACAAATATCTAAAGAATACAAATGTGAACTGTGCCTTTAGGTTGGCATGTTTGTCATTGCAATGACCATGAATTACACACAAACACAAAATCATCTGTGGTTTTGCCACAGATAGATAAAGTCCATATCCTTCAGGACAGTCAAAGTCACAATGCAAACTCCTTGTATTTAAATCAAAATTTGATATATTGCGGATTTCTGGCTTCCATTATGTTTAAATTTTATTGCTAATGGTGTGTGTTATTATGTGTGAACTGTGCACTGGAGACACTTCTTCTCTTGACAGAGTTGGTATAAAATGCTCTGGCGTCGTTGTCTGAACTGTCAGAGGGTGGTGGTGGCTGGTTTGCCTGTAGATTTGAGCATAAAGCACATTGTTTTGCAATAAAATTCATGTAACTGCACATATATTGACTTCAATGTATTTGAATTTCATAATGGATAACTGTCAAACTGTCCCACTATCTCTGTCTATATAAGCCTTTCTACTAGAATATACTTAGGCAAAGCATGTCCCCCCAGGCGAGTACATCATAAAGAACAATGACCCTGCCTTCGATCCGCTCCTGAAGAACTAGGAGTCCGTGGGTTAAAGAGGAGAGTACGTGATATGAACTGGATAGACCTGCCAGCTATTCAGACGTGCAAGAAGGCAATGGGGTGGCATGCTTTGCACGGTTTTTCTGCTGTTTATGGCCATCTCTGAGGGTTTAAGGGTTTAAGTAGCTGATTTAGATGTGCCCCTCTAGGGGCTGGGTCAAAATTTAGCTTTGTATCTGATGGGCAGAAAAACTTAGTAATATTCTATATATCTTAAACATAGGCAGGAGACTATGCCACGTTGCTACGTCCAATTTCGCCCAGAATAGCAGCCTGAAACTAGCTCAATGCGGCCAGGGGCGTGGGTCTAAGTGCCATGGCCGTGTAGGCTGGGGTCTTAGCTTCAAAACAAGCCATTATCCATTGCAATAGACCACATAGTTTTCGACTGGCGTGCGATACCGCGAGGCCCCTCCCTCCCGCGGCGCTTGCCGAGCGGGCGAAGGAGACGTACTTTGTGGGGGCGATATCTCAGTCGATATTGGGAGCACGATGGTCTGGTTTAAACGACGCGGTAGCTCGTAATCTCTAGATGAACCTGCACGTGTCACTTTTTCTTCTAGCCCCATGGGTTGTCGAGAAAAACGGGCGTTTTGCCGACCCCCGTTAGCGGTTTTTTGGCCAAAAAGTGTCCGATTTTCGATTTTTACGACTTCATAACTGGAAATATATTTGATATATCAAAATAATTTTTATTGCAATGTACTCCTGAGACATAGAACGTATCCCAAAATTAAAATTAACCAAATCCATGACCTCTGATTTTTTGTGGAGAGACAGTCATCACTTGTCTCAGTGTGAGGACTGTACTCTTTTTGTAATTCAGGGGTCATCATAACTTCATAACCTCATAACTTGGCCACTTTTTGCAGCATGACATTCTAATTGGTACCAAAATGTAGCTTAGAGTTCCAGCTTTTTGGGCATTGCTGTTTGCGACTAGATGCGAGGCGTTTCGAATACGAAATTAAGCCATAAAGCGCTCGTGTGCTAGTGAAAACTGTCAAAATTCCAAACTTCTGCACACTTCTCCAGATAACAAGCGTAATAACTCGGTGGATATTTACAGCACAACATTGGCAATTACACCGGCTTGAAGCTCACAAATGTAATAATCTGTTGGAAAAAAATTGATACGAATGTCCGATAGAATAATCAAATGTCCAATGAAATAACCCCCCTTGCAAAATAATGGATGTGCTTCACCGCAGACTAAAGCCCCCCCCCCCCCCCCTTGCAAAAATGGATGTCCCACGCTATTGGGAAAAAAAGTTGATCTGAATGTCCAATAGAAAAATCTAATGTCAATGAAATAGCGCCCCCCTGCAAAACAATGGATGTGCTTCACCGCAGACTAAAGCCCCCCCCTTGCAAAAATGGGTGTCCCACGCTATTGGAAAAAAGTTGATACGAATGTCCGATAGAAAAATCGAATGTCAATGAAATAGCCCCCCCTTGCAAAATAATGGATGTGCTACACTGCTGGACAAAAGTTTTGACCCGCGAATGTCAATGTCCAACGTCAATGTCCAATGAACTTTACCGATGTAATTACTGTCACTTACTGAATGTTGAGCCAATTCTGGGTCGAGGTATCTCGTTACAGAGGTCATTTTAGTTGATTGCTCTAGTGAAAAGTAAATAGGTTAATCAATGTCATCTTCAAGTAGATTTTTTCATAGTTTCCTCTCACACTATAATCTTGCCTGCTGCGGCAGGGGGCATTAGGTTTTGAGGACACTGAATTTTCTGGTAGGGTCACCGACCAAATACGACTCCTGAAACCACCGTCACGTAGATGTGTAGTTTGTTGTTGTAGATGTAGCGAATACTATACTGTTCACATAATCAAAGTAACAGCTTTCTTACACCATGTGTTTTCACATGGTAATAACAAACATAAATTAAGTGGTGAAGGGGCATGTTGGTCCATTCACCGTCAGTCATACGTTCTTGAAAACTGCCATTTCATGGTGTAAATAATACAGAGACAGACTATAGTCAAAGGGAATTAAAGTTCGTTGCTATAGTAGACCATAGCAGTACATTTAGTATGTAGACCAACGTCTCCACCAGAATGAATATTGAACAGAACTGTGCCTATTTGTGAACTTGCTGGTCATTATTCCAACTAGATCCACATACTTTTGATATAGATTTACTGTAAGTATGCTATTAACATCAAGTTAAATAAGTAATTTATATGGTAAAAGAGCACTGTGTCTCAAAATGTTATATCTTTCTTGCTGTTTTTTAATTCTATAATTTAGTCATTGAATTCCAAAAATATATTTTCAATTCTCTAGAATCTTCGTCTAGAGAGTTTGACATGTCGGCAGAATCGTGTAGTGAAATGACCCCTTCACATTACAATCGCAATTATCACACCATGCTAGCTCACAGGGTAATAAATAAATATATAATAAATACACATCCAAATATACGGGTACCAATACACACATGTGCCTTTGGTTGCTAAATCCTAACTATCTGTGGCTGTGAACGTGATGTCAAATGTGATTATAGTTTCACAAAACTTCTATTGTAATGTTACCTGCCAACCTGGAGAGCATTGTGTTTTGAGGACAAGACACTGATCTTTCTGACTGGATGACTAAGTATATACCGTCAGGCATTTGCCACTTCAAGTAGAAATGTAGTATGGTGTTTAATGAATATGACTTGTAAATGAGTTTCTTACACCATGTTGGCTGACATGGTAAAGAACAAATATCTAAAAAAATACAAATGTGAACTGTGCCTTTAGGTTGGCGATGTTTGTCATTGCAATGACCGCTGTGCTTACCAAATCAAAATCATCTGTGGTTTTGCACATGATGCCAAATGGGATGATAGTTTTTCAAAACTTCTCATCGTCATTGTAATGTTACCTGGTGCCGTGGAGAGCATTATGTTTATGGAACAAGACACTGGTCTTTCTGACCCAATGTGCGACTATATACTGTCAGAGATTTGCCTCTTCGTGTAGAATCGTTGTTTGGTGTTATCTAAGTAGGTACCACATGTACTACTTAATTTCTGCCACCATGTTTGCTGACATGGTCATGCACAAACAAACTAAATCCACGTGAAAATGTGTACATGTGGAAGTAAACAAATGTATCTACTTTATGCGTGTGTAACTCATTTGTTTGAAGAACAACACCTTGAAGCAAACACAAACTAATACAGACAATATGTTCTCATCGGATTGAACTATTATTACATTTTCATCACTTCATTTTCTCATAGACCGCCAAATATATTGTTTTATAGACATTTAGTACTTGGTAACAAAGTTACCTCTGAGAAACGATTTGTTTGATGTCAACAACACATAGTGCATTATGTCTTATCAAGGATTACACACTCAATTTTATGTTTATAAGCATTTGAATCAAAATGTACAAAACTTCTTGGGTTTCACCTGTAGTTTAAAATGTAGTTGTAGTGCCCTAGTGCAGAACTTTCAATGAGCTCCTTTCTTGAGCCATGTAATCACATGGTGGTTATAATCAAAGTGACAAATAGTCCACCAGGTATTTCTGAGATCTATACCAATGTGGCTTGTATAAACACACCGTGAGCCTTTGTCCCTCCAGGTGGTACAAATAAGTGGTCTGGCTCACGAACTACTTGTGAAGAACGTTTAATAACCTCTCTTAAACCATATCATAACATGGTTGTTAAATTCAAAGTGACAAATATTAACTTTCTTCCTCGAATGTCACTGTCAATAGATTGATTTGATATCAACTCTCTAACTGTCCACCGCAGCCACCGCGGCAATTACACATAAAAGTGTTTCTTTGAGATGTTTCATTAGGATATGACAATGTCTTGTACACGTGTAATAATCAGTAAACTACACCAGATGCTGCGTCTTGGCAGTAGCTGTCAGTCTAAGACACTTTAGTGAACAAATACAATCTAATATTGCTTGCAAAATGTTTAAAACCTCAAAAAAAAGTTAGGACTGACCAAAGGGACAAAATAGCGAAATGGATGCTGTAAAATTACTGCCATGCAACTGAGAAAATAGCCAATTGGGTCCAGTAAGGTTTCCGTCGTGAAAGTGACTTATTTAGCAGATTGGAATATCATTTCATTCTTGAAATACACTGAGAAATATCGTGTTTGCTGTGAACAGCACATAGTGCATTGTGTCTTATCCTGGATGAGACACTGATCTTTCTAACTGAATGACTGGCTATGTACTGTCGGTGATGTGATACTCCACGTAGATATAATTTGGTGTTGTAGAGTAGAAGTATAATGTAGTTAAACTTATATATAAGAACAACAACATAATGCATTCTTTTTTATGTCATGTTTACTAACATGGCGATAAACGAACATGTGAATGTAACACTCTCTTGTAAAATGTAAAAATACGATGCTTCCCAGTGGTGTACTAATCAGTGCATAGACTCTCTGCATGGCCAATGCTCACTTGGGATGGTCACTGTGGTTAAATCACATCATAGATATCTGTAGTTGAGCATGTAATGCCAACTGAAACGATATTCTTACCAACTTCTCTCAGCCATTGTACATTTACCTGCTTACAAGGAGAGCATTATGTTTATGGCATAGACACTGATCTTTCTCACTGAATGACTGGCTATATACTGTCTGTACGGTTGACTACATGTAGCTGTGTAGTTTGGTGTTGTAGACATACTTCTGTTTATCTTTACGAATTTATTAAGCCATGTATGTTAACATGGTCAAAAACTAGAATGTCATATGCATGTACACACTTTACTTAACATATGTGTACACACTTTTCTTATGGCATGTTTACTAACATGGCGATAAACGAAAACATTGGATGTTTCCCTGTTTTTTTTCTCTAAGCAGTGTCCCTGTCCATGACCAATGGTCACTTGGGTGTCACTGTGTGTGCTATATCATAATTATTAGATGCCAAATGTGATGACAGTTTACTCTCGCAGCCACTGTACTGTTACCTGCTGCCATGGAGAATATCATGTTTATGGACAAGACACTGACCGTTCTGGCTGAATGACTGATTATATACTGTCAGGGATTTGCTACCCTTTGTAGAAACGTAGTTCGGTGTTTTCTGATTTATAACTACCATGTAATTTCTAACATCATGTTTGCTGACATGGTGAAGAACAAATAGACAAAATACACATACAAATATGTACGTATAGTAAACATCAAATGTATCTAGTTTATGAATGTGTAACTGGTTTGATTAGAATGAAGGAATGTGCATGTGAAAGTAGTGGGCATTTTCACAAGCTAACTATAACTAATAAAGATAATATATTCATGCTGCTTCATACACAGCCATGCAATGTTACGGTCAAAGGCACTGACTTACTCGTCAGATTGAACTATTATTTCATTTTCACCATTATATTTCCTCATAGACCAGCAACTATTTTGTTTTGATAGACATTATCACAATTGCCAACTCTGTAGATTGGCACAGTTAGTATTAGGTACAATTTTCTCTTTACACGTTTGAATGAAGATTTCACCAAAAACCCTGGGTTTTACCTGTAGTTTAGAATGTAGTCATTATTGCAAGAGTGAAAAACTGATGATTGGCCTCTTTCTTGAACCATGAGGTCACATGATGGTCATGATCAAAGTGACAAATGGTGACGTTCTTCCTCGAATGACACTGTCACTAAACCGATTAGATTTAGTGTTTACTTATATCTAGTAAAATCAAACAAAGCAAGCTTTTTTCAACCATGTTTTTACATGGTGATTATAGCAAGTGACAAATATAGCATCAGCATAGACTGGTATTACATCAATTTACCTTATGGTATATCTATGAATGTTTAATTCCATAGCTAACATTCTGTAGCATAAACTCTACCTAATATCCAGTTTAAAATGAAAATGCTGTGTTTGCAGTCAGCACCGGACGCATTATGTCTTCTTCCGGATTGCTGAACACCGAGTGTTCTGTGTAAAAATGTTTCAATGAGACTTGTAGATTAGATGGTCGTAATATCTGTCAAAAATTCGAATTGTAGAATTTGAAAAATAAGAGTAGATCAAATTCTTACATAAACCATGTATTTACATCGTAATTGCAGATTGAAAATAAAAGGCCGTGTTCTTTACACATAATCGCTTTTTAGGTAACCCCCACCCCCACCCCCCGTTTCACATGGCCGATCCTAGCTCCAGATCCTCCAAAAGCCACCCGTTTTGTCATTTCGGGGTGGATCGGCGGAAATGCATCAATATTTATTACGTAACAGTCTGAAGACGAAGCATGCCAAAGTTACCGAGCCGTACTAGCCGTCAGAGGCGTTGTAGGTGACGGGACACTGCCGAGACAGACGAAGCATGACGAAGAATTCTGCAGCCAATTCGTGCCAAGCGTTTTCATTCTGTGGCAAGTGCATCATTTCGTCTGAAAACTCTTCATGCATTGCTTTGCAAAGTTGGGGTAGGAATTCCGTGATGGTGTGACGACTAAGCGTGAAAACATAGGCCTATGTGGGGTATTTATCACCTGCTGCCAGATGACGGAGGGTGACAGCCAGCTTCAGCCCAGTAGTAATACTTTTACACCATCCAGTCTTTTCCTTTGTTATTTGTGGCTCTAATCGACTCAAAATCTATTCAAAGAGCACAGGTGTCATCCTCATGAAAGTAAAGTAACTATCTGGGTCACCTATTCTCAGTTAAGTCATTAGGTTTGCGATATAACCATGAAGCAGACGGCGATCATGACTGACCCAGGGCCGTACCCAAAATCTCTTCTGAATATATGGTCGTCTCTGATGACCAGCATCAACTTGAGCACGTCCAAGGCCGCCTTCTGAAGCTGCACCTTCTTCCTCTTCTACAATCTCTTCTATTATTCTCTCTCTTATCTCCTTCTGGCGTTGTTTTTGAGCTGCAGCAAGGTTAAGTAGACAACGGCTGCCATTGTTACAATTATTCGTTGCCTAATCATCGTGAATAAGTGCTTGATTTTAACCCCTCAGGGACACAACAATGACCCCCACCACCACCCCAAACATTTGCAGCTTTCGAATATTGGCTCATTGTATATTTTGGTAGCTAAAACTTACGGGATCGTCTGCAATTACGGTTTGTGACCTTTCAGATGGACTGGACCAAAAGGCAAGCTAATAGGACCATTCGGAACAAGCACACCATGAAATGGGAGCATATTTGTGGAAATTGTTAGCAACCCCTCGGTTAGCAGAGTGACCTAACGATCAACAAGTTAGTCTTCCAGATAAACCAGAAAACCAAAACGTTGATACAGATCAACAAATCAATAGTCCAAAGCGGGAGCCCAGAGGCCGAAAAAAAGTCAAAATCACTTCTCCAGAGAATTGATAACACCTTTTGGGCCCGAAACTGGCAGAAGTGAGTCATTTTCTCCAGGTAGACAACACTAATATTGGAGCATCGTGCTGTTGAAAAAGATGCTTCAGTTCCATGCTTCTGTTGCTTTCGATTGTAACCGTAGTGGCGGCACTTACGGTTTCATCTGTCACCATACATCTTCCCAAAGCAGCAGACGAGGCCACAGTTCAGCAAAAAGAAGGATGTTGCAAATAGTGAAGAAAGCCCCCCCCCCCCCAGACAGCCCCGAAAAGCGTGACGATGGTGTGGTTTGGAGCATACAAGCCGAAATATGAAAAATAGGTCCAGAACCTGCCCAAAATGGCCCATTCCCTGCCGAACCAGCCAAATCACACCACATTTGAGGCCAGATCCAGCCCGGAATGACAAATCAGGCGTCTTTTGGAAGGTCTGGAGCTAGGATCGGCCATGTGAAATGGGGGCCTTAATGAATATGTAGTTTGGTGTTGTAGTGTACATATGATACCAAATAATACGCCAGTTATGAAAAAACGTTCAACTAAAATAGCAAAATGCTCTCACTATTAGACTAGTGATGGCAGTGCAGGTACAAAGATCGGCCTTTACATTTACGGGCAGGCTACAAGAGTAGACTCAATAGTTACGACCTGGTAATGAACCTGAAATGGCTTTTTTTCTCCCCTCCCAGAGTGCATTATGTCTTGTGTGTTACACACTCGGCTTTCTGAGTAAATGTATCATTCAAATTATCTATGTGAGTTTTGAAGGTAACTAACAATGTAGGATAAAACTTAAAATACATACTTTGAACTACAGTGTCAAAGCTTTACTCAATCAAATCTGCAATATACAGAGGCCTGTTCAATGGAAAATTATGAATGTGTCTCTATTGTTTAATTAAATTTAAATGTAAATAAATATATAGTCTTTCCGTTTGATATCATGAGAATCACATTAAGGTGGATAATCAAAATTGAATAACAATCATTATTACCAGTGGAAACAGTGGCGTAGTGGATAGCGTCTCCGTCAAAATGGATGTTTGCACAAAATGGATGTTTGCACGGGTTCGAACCCCGCTCAGGCTAATCCACACAAAGGAAGAAAGTCTTGTTCCAATATTGAATATAATAAAAATGAAAATCGAAAATGTATTAAGTACAGTATAAATAGACAATTACAGAACACGTGCGTCCACAGTGAAATTTCGCGCCAAAAGAGACTGCGGAATGATGTGAATTCGCGGGAACGAAGTGAATACGTGAATGACGTGCGATAATTCGGAATAATTCGCGTATTATTCGGCGGGTGTGGGTTGCAAAGTTAGTTCGTGAAAAGTTAGTTCGCGAATCTTTGCGAATTATCAATATGCGAAAGATTTGCAATCATGCGAATAATATGCAATCACCCGCAAATCTGTGAAGTAGATCGCAAATCAAATATATAATTCGCAAATAAATCTCACAACCGCGAATGGGGTACACTAATTCGCAACTTGTACTGTATATCACGTGTAATAAAATTGTCACATTTGTGAAGCCATGTTTCATCACATGGTAGTTATGACAATAGTCAAATTCTTACTCTATCAGTGGGTGTGTACTTTACATGAAGCCTTATAGTTTAGCCTCATGGGTGAATCTAGTTTCAGTGTCCCTTGATTTTGAATATGTAGTTTGGTGTTTTAATGTAGATATACCAACAAATTATACCCCGGTGTTATAAAGAACATAATAACAATCATGACTTCCTAGGCATTCACTTTACAATATAACTATCATATTGAGAGATAGAAACATTGCCACCTTCATCGCTGTATGAACTAAGCAAGCTACAACAATACAAGTTATGAAAAACGTGCAACTAAAATTGCTCAATGCTCTCACTATTAGACGGGTGATGGCAGTGTAGCTACAAAGACCAGCCTTTCCAGTTTACACCACTACAATAGTAACGTTGAGGAATCTTGTTATTCTTCACAACAAAGAGTGCATTATGTCTCGTCATGGACACTTAATTTTCCGTTTACATGTGTGATCTAAATCACCACCTAGCTATGTTCATTTTACCTCAAGTAAGCATGTACCAATAAGATCAGTATTACAGTAAAAAAGTTTACATCTTGAGTGTATGCGACTTCCTTATGCCATGTCTTCACACGGTGATACCAAACAATGTTACAAACCCACAACACACATTTACTGATTGTCCAGCATCAAGTCATCTTGGCATCAAATTATCTTCGAATAGGCCTATAAATATTTTGTTTTACTGTTTTTGTTTTCGTTTAGTGTAGAAATAACACTAGCTTGCACGATTGGTGTCTAAACACCACAGGTGCTTAATTAGTGTTATCTCTACACTAAAACAGACCATTGCCTTGATATTTCCCCAGTTTGACCGAATTATCTAACTTGATGGTGATTACCGTTCACAAAGACATAGGAAGTTGTATACCATCAGTGTGCCAGAGACTGATCCCAGCGCGTCTCTGGCACACTGATGGTATACAACTTCCTATGTCTCTCTAAACATCGATTCATCTCATCAGAGGCCTATTAATATTTTGCTTCATACAAAACATGAGACACAAAATACTTACTTACTATGTACTGGAGACCTAATAAGAAGACAACAGTACTCAAGAATAAACAATTGTAAGCAACATGCCATTGTTTGTCACATCAATCAGTGGGTCATAGGTCACTGTGTTCTACTGATTCTATTCCCCCTCTCTGTTCTAGCGAGGTAAATCATAAGATCTGTGATTGTGTATGTGGTGTAAAATATGATGATAGTTTTTAAAAAGAATTGAGGCCGATCATATAAAATGTTCAAGTCATATTTGCTTTGAAGTGAGATGCGGCAGTAATACGGAGTGCGTTATGGTTTGTTTCTTTACAGCTATTGTTGTCAGCATACCGTCATAGAATAGGTGATATATATTTTTATCTAAAATAAGATATTTATTGAATTAAGTGTTATAACGTACCATATCAACATTAATGTGAAATTATGTTCAACTAAGCTCCTAATTGTATATATAAAACACGATTAAGTACAACTTGCGTTATAAATTAAAAAGTACATAACAAGCTCGGTAAATACAATCTATCTGATAACATTTGAATTGTTTGGAAACAACTCCTTACTGGGGTTGTAATTAATCACGATATGTCAATGAAACCAATAATGAATGCAATTTGAAGGCATTTGATAACAGATACGTAGTTTGGTGATAAATGAGTTACTAACCATATGCAGATTTTTAAAACCATGACACATAACATGGTAATAATGACACACAATATCACTGGTCATGCATGTTACACTGAGTCCTTATATTTTTTTTTTCTTCACGCATATTGTTATCCTTATACACCTTACAATTTAGCCTCATGGATGAATCTACTGTTAGTGTCTCCTGATGTTGAAAATGTAGTTTGGGGGTCTAGTGTAGATGTAGATATTGATATAATACTGTTTCACCTTTCTTATGCAGCATGTATATGCACATGGCGATCATAAAACTAAGTGAAATGGAATAAGTTCAAGCAAGTAAATACACAATTTGAGGCCGGTGATACAATATGTTCAAGTCATATCTCCTTTTAAGTGAGAAGTAGTAATACGGAGTGCGTTATGATTTGTTTTTTAGATCTATTTTTATCAGCATACCGTCAAAAAAAATGATGTTATATTTTTTATCTAAAAGAACATTTTTATGGAATTAAGTATCACAACGTACCATGCCAATATCAATGTAAAATTATATTAAACTAAAATCATTTTTGTATATATAGAACACGATTAAGTACAACTTGCTATATAAATTAAAAGTACACATGTTTTTTGTAAAACAGAACTGAAAATATAACATAACGTTTTGGACACATCTTCTTACTGAAGATGTAAAGATTTCCGTAATGTCAATGAAACCAATGATTAATGCAATTTGAAGGCATTTGATAACAGATACGTAGTTTGGTGATAAATGAGTCACTATTAAACCATATGTTGGTTTTTAAAACAATGTCACATAACATGTAATGGTAATAATGACAACATATAAAATCTCCACACAATATCACTGGTCATGCATGTTACACTGAGTCCTTATATTTTTTCTTCATAATAAAAAATATGATCTTCTTTCATTATTGTTTTTTATATAGAATCAAGTATGCGAGCAACGTAACGCCTATATGTCCACAAATATAATACGATCACTTGCTGTTGTCTCCTATGGCAGGCTAGCAATCTTCCTCCAATGCTATTGTGTCAATTCTTGAAGTTGGTGCCGACTGGCCCTGTCTATTAGAGTTCTGGTTGAACCAGTCGCCATCACCTAGATACTCGCTGAAGCTCAGAGAGAGATAGGAAGTGCTATAGCATCAGTGTTCAGGGAGACGGCTGAGATCATATCAGTCAGTACCACACACGCGCAACTATACAAGTTTGATATTTCCCGAGCGGTGGCCCCGCCCCCACTGTCCAGGACGTCAGTCATTTTTCCTATGTCTCTACACGGCCGGTTCTCCTGTTATATTTCTCACAAAATATGATGCTACACGGTCATATATTTGCGTAGCTTCAGGTCAGACTCATTATAGCTACACATTACACTTTCTTGGCCATGCACATACATGGAGGTAGAAATAAAAGGGCACAACTTTGAGAATAACAGACTGACAGCTTTAACGATCAATTCAACAATGTATCTCTACAGTAGTTATGTAAAAACACTAATAATCCTTAATTTTTCACAATCTATTATTTATAGCATCGCTTACCGGCGCGTGACAAGAACAAACTGGACATTGCGCACACACCAATAAAACATAACGTTCTCGTCTGACTTCAGTTATAGTGGTCAACAAACCCACCTTCGTGCATGCTAACTTCAACTATCCAGATCATATTTCATAGCTGTAACATTGTCGAAATATGCAAAACTACATGTAACTATCCCAGAAGTTGTTCCTTGGTATGCAGCTGTTCTCCTATGATCACAAATCAATGTTTATTTTTCGAAGCGGGGCCAAATCCCTTGGAAATTCATCATGGCGGCAAGCGTTGGAGAAGGCCTCACAACGTCCCCGGACTGACTTGTCTCAATGGCAGGGGCTGTGTGTAGGCCTTTTCATCCTTCCAGTGGTAAAAAGAAAGATACTTTACTTTGTGACATGCGTGGCTGAGCTATGTATTTACATATTCTGACATTGTGGTGCATGGTGGGGGGGGGGGGGGGTTCCAGTGGTCATTAAGTCTGCTCTTAAAGGCGTTTACTCGCTTTGGTTTGATGTATTGAATGTTTTTAGTGGCTTACAATGCTTGGTGCATGCAAGATCTGGTTGTCCCAGCTCAATGGCGTACACAGCACTGTGCTTGATTGGACATCATTTTACCCATTTTAGGGAATGACCATAATTTATTGAATTGTGCTGAAAATACCTGGGCCAAAAATACCATGTTCCGAAATTACATAGAATTTTTTCAGGAGCGGTCCTGTCACATGGCCCCCTATCATGCATATACTATGCCTATTCTATGACTTATGCCAATGGGAGGCGATGGAGGTGTATTCTATCCATCACAGACCTGTATTCTGACGGAAGGTGATGTGAGGGAAGGGGTACAGAGGGAAGGATAGGGAGGGAGGAGCATTTAATGTGTTCCAGATCTCATCTGAGCAACGCCGGGTAGACAGCTAGAGGGATCAATCATTGCGATATACATGTAGTGTGTGTATGGCTATGACTTATGCTGATGGAAGGTGATGGAGGTGTATTCTATCTGTCACAGACCTGTATTCTGACTGGAGCTGGTGTGAGGAAGGGGTACAGAGGGAAGGATAGGGAAGAAGGAGGATTTAATGTGTTCCG
>CM032660.1:60162834-60195518 GCA_019095985.1 Streblospio benedicti | reverse complement strand
GTTCACTAAACAGATGGAAAGAACACTGCATTTCCTCCAATGCCAACTAATTTATCACTACAGAAAATGTCCTTCAACTTTATATTCGACTTTCTTTACGGTGCATGTTCTTCATGCGGTTGACATTTCCTCATCATCTGTGTCTTTAAAAGCACATTGTATCACTAAAATGACCAACTCCTTCTGTTGAATCACCCCACTGCTTTGGTAGATATCAAATACCAAGTTTTGATGAGATAATCCTTTGGATATGGAAGTCATTCTTCTTCTTGATCAGTTATTTACATAATCATGATATCGACACATTTTTTCTGCAAGCAATTTAATCTTCTACACGAAGTTTATCCAAATTGCCAGTGATAAATAACTCACCCCAATTAAAATCGTTGTATGTTTTATTGTTTTTTATATATTTCTCTTTCTTTCTCTCTTTAATGCGCATATTCTTAGTGAGTTCCAAATGTCTCAAATGGTCAACATATTTCTTTGCTATATCAACTTTCACTGCATACTTCTCTGAAAATGATAAAATGTCATTCTCATTGGCAAGTTCCTTATTTTGAAACAGTTTCTTTAAAACAGCACGAGGTTGAAAGTCATCAATGAATCTTCCAGTTGTAGGTGTCTCAAACACATTTAAATAGTGCATTTTTCTATCAGGGTCTGGATATGGTCTTGGAATCCGTTCCATTTGTGGTCCTATCCAACATTCACATGTATAATCCCCACAAGGAATTTTTTTTATATAATTCCCCTGTTTCATAATGATTTTCATAGAATTTCATAATCTTGTTAATGTAATTGTAACCAGGAA
This sequence comes from Streblospio benedicti, assembly GCA_019095985.1. NCBI lineage: Eukaryota > Metazoa > Annelida > Polychaeta > Spionida > Spionidae > Streblospio > Streblospio benedicti. The sequence continues at coordinate 60,194,704 of CM032660.1, read as the reverse complement.
CTGATTTACGAGATTTTTCAGATGATGCATGAAAATACATTGAAACCTCTTCCTTATTGAAAAAGAAAAGATCCTGTTCAGCTCTTGGTGTCAGTAATGAATTAATGTATTCACCAAGGCATGGAGCCCCATCTAATCTGTGTACAACCTCTTCACACACTTTCCAAGCATTTTTTCCATCCTTTCTCCCTCTAACTGTTCAAATGTACTTATTGTAAGATTTTCAATTTCTTCTTGTGACATTCCTTCAAATTGTTTATGATATTCGAATTGCAAGCTACCTCCATCACATACAGCATCACCAGCTGCCGAATTTGTTCTTTCTGCTTCATTCTGCCCAGAATCTTCACGAGCTCTGTGGAGTCTGATGCGATAATCAGAAGAAAATATTCTAGCCATTTCTGCATCACGGAATTTGACTTCATTGTTGCTAACACCAACTCCTGGGCCAGCATCGGTTAAATCAAGCCATCGTGACTTAACATTTGGACAATTTTTTACCAATGTCCCATATAAGGTTTTGCAAATGTCAATAGTGTTATGATACACAGCTTTGATTTCGAGAATATCATCAATATGTATTCTTTCACAAAGTAATGTAAGCTGATCTTTGATTTGCTGTATTGTAATATTCGGAATGTATTCATTAACTTCATGTTTCTTAATATGTTTAGAATACTCTTCAATTATTGTCATAAGATGATCAATCCTTTTCAATTCATATACACTATATATGCATGCATCACTTGAAGATATCCTACCTATGTCAGCATCATTAGTCATATCTATGAACAAAAACAATGAATCTTTCAACGAATACATCCCATCACTTAATTGTCGAGAATCATTTAGTTGAACTTCAAACAAATGTGGAAACATCACTGTCTGTTAAAAGTACTTCATTTTCTCCATCAGCCTTTTCTCCTTTCTTTGTAAAAATCCTGATGTGTTGATGGTGTACAATAAACCTTCTTTTCTGGCCAATCATGAATTGGTAGTTTTCGCATTTTCTCTTTGGCAGATGGAACTAATATTTTCAAATTTCTAGCTCCCCCCATGCCTTCACTAGTTCCTGGACGAAGATAAGCCTTGTCATCAATGCTTTTACAAAACACATATTCTCTAGCATCTGCATTTTTCTGTGAAAAAAGGAACATTTTAACATTATTAACATGTGCCCTCTGATGATGTGTACATTCATTCTAGCTCTCTTCTGTTTTAGGAGGCTTTCTAGCACACCAAAGTCCTTTACCTATATGTCTATATGCTTGAATTGTTCCCTTTTTCTAGGTTTAGACCTATTGGTTACTGATCCAACAGATCTCAAAGGCCTTTTGTTTTCATCAAGCCTTTTGTGATTTACTATATTAAGTAAATCTCTACATTTTACCCTTCTGTTTGTAAACTGAGTGGTGTCCTTTCTTCGTCCATGATAGGTTGATTTATCCTCAATACACTTGGCAATAAATTCTTCATCATCAGATGTTATTTCTAGATGCCTTCCCTGATTACCTAAGCTTCTTTTTTTCAGACGATTATCATCTATGAGATGTTTAGTTTGCCTTTTCTTCATCTGATTTATTTGTTGAAAGTCCCTTTTGCTTTTTGGGTTTAACAATCGGTTAACTTCAGAAAGTCTTTCGTGATCAAGCTCTATCTCTTGTCTTTTATCTGTTCTTGCATACTCTGGCCAATGTATTTTGTTTTTCAAAATCAATTCGGCTTCAGATATTCGTATCTTTTCTGACTTTGACTTAAGCCTTAGAACAACCAAATCACTTGCTGCTATTTCAGCATTAGCAATCTCCTCTAAAACATCCGGAACCTTTGCTTGTAGTGACTTCATTGTATTTAGATCTATTCCATAATCAACCAGCAGTGGAGTTGGTACATATTTTGATAAGATGAATTTTAAACAATTTCTGTCCCATTCACTGTCCATACTTGACAACGCTGTTGATACTAATGACTTTGAAATATCAAACCTGCTGCTTGAGTTGGCACTTATTTCACTTGAAATGTACTCAAACAGTCGTTTGAAGTTCACATTTTCGGGTCTCTGTATGATTAATCTTTTGAGCCCTGGAATGTTCAACATCTGAATGCACAAACCATACTTGGGATGCAGTAATGCCTCTTTAAAATCCATTCTATGTTGTTTTATTTGCTCTAGTGTATACCTATCCAAGTTAACATTTTGGAATCCTGCGTAAATTTCATATGCATCATCAAACAATAGATAGGTAAATGATGCAACTTCAAGCCAAACAGCTTGCAAGCCTTGAATCCTCCTTTCACTTGTCAACTTCTTTTCAGCAAGTTGCAAAATTGACAAATTTTGTGCAGAACTACATGCTTCTAGTGACGTTATGATACTGTTTGATTCTTGCATCTGTAGTCGTGTTTCATTTCTTGTGGCATTGTGACCTCCAATGAACAGAAGACAATGAAATCCAATAATTAATCAATAAACAGTACTAGTAGGCAGTGGGTTTTTTATCCTTAAAAAACGATATTGATTTTATGAGAACAATACTCTATCACTGTATCACAGCATCAGCTAATGCCATAACTATCAATCAAATCTGGATTTCAGAAATATCATATTCAACACTTTCTGAATATAATATTGGTGTTTGCATTTAAGTTAACACAGACGTGCACTGTAAAAATGTCCTTAGAAAAGTGGTTAAATGGCATACAACTGTCTAATTCAAATGCTGTGATTGAAAAATTGCTTGCGTTAGGAGTTAAATCTGTAGAACACATGGAGGATTTTAGCATATCTGAAGATATTGATGATTTGGACCTGCCCAAAGTAGAGAAACGCTGATTTGTTAGGGCATATGAGGACCTTTGAATACAAGGCTTTAAACTGGAAAATCAAAAGGTATAAAAAAGCAAAACTCTTCTTTTAATAATATTAGAAAATTAAATGACATGATTTAGTATGTTAGATATAAAATATTTGGTATGGACTTTTACCTAGCTTAAAGCTTCAACATTCTATCCTCCTTCAATGTTTGTTCAATACCTAGTCTATATACAATGTATTTTTATTCAATATTCAGAATAATGAAGATTAAGAATCTACAACAACACCACAGTCCTACATTGATAATGGGGCATCTACAACATCTCAACAAGATTCCCAGGATAGCTTTATATGGCCAGCAATGACATCATCTACAAGATCGTTTATTAATCGTGAGAGACTGATTTACCCTTTTCCGAAAACTGATAAACAACGCTACAGCAATAATCTGTTTACTCAATATACAAAGCCACATATGCAACCCTTCAAACAAGATTTCCAGCATATTTCAGAGAGCAAAGGAAAAGTAGATGGTCTAATGTTGAAAGCATGAATAATTTTCAAAAATCATTTTCTGCCATTATGGACAATGGCGCTGGAAAAAGGAATCTGAAGCGATATTACGATTTTCAAAATCCATCGCAACATGATATGGACAACATATACAGTGGCTTGAATGATTTAGAAAACTTGGGGAAAAAAGTAGATGAGGAAAGATGAAGAATCATTTCCGAAAGGAAATCCTTCTTAACGGAAGATGGAATGCCGAAAACTTACTGTTTAGCTGAACAAGAGCCATATTATGTAAAACTTTTGAATGGTGTTGACCAGTTGGTTAATGGTATAAAGACTGCCAAAGAGAAGCTCAATCTCACAATAGGAGAATTACGAAGGGGTTTTATTGAGCCAAAAAGTTCAAGGCAAAAAAGGAGATCAAAGGAAAATATACACAAAGCAATCAGCAGGAAACACCAAAGATTAGAAGCAAGTGTGAATAGCATAGCAAAGGGATTTGGTCTCCATGTGGTTGATGGAAACATTTCCCTTGAAGTAACAGGTAATCACCAATTACCTAAAGGAGATATTTCGCACTTGAACATATTCAGGAAATCCACACATTTACATGATACATTATTTTATATGAATACTCAGGGAGTGTTTGATGCAGACATGTGGGAACACATACAGCTTTGGATAGAACATGGTGACAGTGAGTGAGGATGTATGTGTGTACTTTGTATGATTGAAAATAAATTTGTTTTTGCTATTGATTTTAGTACTTTTTTTTGGGAGGACATGCTGAATGACATTTCAATTTTATCAATTGTAAATCCGTATATCACATGGGCTTTTTTTATATTTAGGATTGAGTTATAGTGGGTTAAAATTGTAAAATAGAGGGGGAGGGGGGGTCATCAATTTTTATCACATGAAATTGAGGGGGTTATCAATTTTTTCACAGAGATTTGAGGGGGGTTATTAATTTTTTCACAGCATTTTTGGAAAATATTCCTCCCCCCCCACCCTGTCATAAATACTGAATGGTCCCTTAGCAGGAAGTATAGATGTCCTATACACAGATTTTATGAAAGTATTTGACAAGGTGCCGCATGGTAGATTATTAAATAAACTTAGGTCATACGGCATGAGTGAAAGAACTTGTAAATGGGTTCAAAACTTCCTAAGTTTTAGAAAGCAACGAGTCCAAGTTAATGGGTCATTCTCTAAGTGGTATGAAGTCACAAGTGGCATTCCACAGGGATCGGTCCTCAGACAGATTCTTTGTGATTTTCATAAATGACCTACCATCATGCGTAGACTCTATTGTCTTTATGTTTGCAGATGACACTAAATTATATAAAGAAATAGTTAATGAATCAGACATAGATATAGTTCAAAAATGATATTGATAATTTATTTAAATGGAGCGAAAAATGGCCGCTAAAGTTTCATCCAGATAAACGATTTTACCTATCACAAATAAGAATACTAATAAAGAAAACAGATATGGTATGTCCACATATGAGGGAGGTAAAATCGTTTTAGAAACAGTAAAATCTGAGAAAGATATTGGTGTGACGATAGACACCAATCTCAATCTTGATAAACATATTCAAACCCAAATTAACAAAGCAAATCAAATAGTGGGTATTATTAGAAGTTTTAAGTATTTGGACTATGAATTTTTTGTTTACTATTTAAAGCCCTTGCACGTTTGGAACCCACATAAGATAAAAGATATAGAGGGAATAGAAAATGTACAACGTCATGAACGTAGAGCAACTAAAATGCTACCCAACCTTCAATCACTAAGTTATGAAGAGAGACTTAAGATATTTAGATTACCTACATTAAAGTTCAGAAGATTAAGGGGCGATATGATAGACTTCAGAATTCTGAATAATATATACGATTCCAATATAACCTTGACATTTTTTGAAACCAGAAAAGAAGACCGAACAAGAGGACACCATGTTAAGATTACTAAAGAGAACTCAAGATTAGACATTCGAAAAAACTACTTCAAAAAACAGTTGTAGAAAATTGGAATAGCCTGCCCGCTACAGTGATATCTGCGAAAAATATTAAGATCTTTGGTCATAAATTTGACAAATTGTGGGAGGACCATCCATTGAAATACAACTACCGACACTTCGCTCATATTAAATAGAGCCAAATATAGAGGAGCAACTCATCTCCTGCGTTTGGAACCACTTAGGTAGGTAACAACTATATCCCCAAAATTTTAAATTCTTGTTGAGATAAATTTATTCAAATTGGTAGAGAAGAACTCACAAAAGTTATCCTTGACTCAAACTACTACATTAAAGATGATTCAGCACATGAAATCATCTGTCGAAATAAAATCTTCAAATTACACAATAAACGATCCGTCTTACTGGGAGGTGACAGCTGGTATACAATCAAATAAAAACTGTTCGATAAATTGTGCAAGATAAATTCGATAAATTGTGCAAGATGACATTTGTGACTGTTTATGGATTTCTGCCCATTGGGCTATCTTCTAAGAAAAAAAGAAGGATATAAAGATGAAGAAATGAAATGAAATGTGTCTTTGATAATATTGCTCGGGCTTTATTCAAAAAATTCTGATGGTGATATTACGATAGTGCACGATAAACAAGTAGACATATCACGATTATAAGTTCCTTGTGAAAAAGGAAACATGTTTTACACGAAGACAATATGGTATTATATTTCGTATCTTAATCACGGGTTCTTACACTTATTTCCACATATCTTGTCACTGAAACGAATATCCAATACTAGTGCCTTTGCAAATGAAGAACATTATGTCATCCATCCTCAAAAGTCTGTCATCTTACCATACAATGTTACATCCAAGGCCCAGCTTGATTACATCATGGAAGCTAAACCCTGGTCCACAAATAACACTCCAATTCCGGTAGAAAATGAGACAGTACACTTGGGAGTTCGACGGAACATTCACTCCCCTTATGCTGCCATAGAAGATCGTGTCTCCACTGCAAGAAAGGCTTTCTACTCCATGGTGGGATCAGGGCTGCATGGCCTTAATGGTCTTCCAGTGAAAACTTCCACGAGAATCTATAATGCATACATCATTCCCAGGGCTCTCTATGGACTCGAAGCCTTACGAATACCAGACATGGCCATCGACAAGCTCGTCCAGTTCCACAGATACGCTCTGAGATGCCTACGTTGACTGCCAAAGTGGACAGCCATCCCGGTTCTCTACATTCTCTCAGGGCAACTTCCCATTGAACATCAAATTGATCTCAAGACTCTGAACTTCATCCACAGTCTCATTACTACAGACGACGTCCGAGACATCGTCCTTAAGCAGTATGTCATCAAGACTGACAAGTCCAACAGCCTCATCATAAAATTTAAAGAAAAATTACAAAAATACCAACTCCCAAGCATAACAGAACTCTACACTAGTGCCCCTTCAAAATCCTTATGGAAGTCGATGACTAAGCGGGCGGTTCTGAGGGAAGCATCACTATTCATGATTCTGATGCCCCGCCCCTTTCTATCGATTTGTTACCACGTGCACGAAGGTCTCACAAACAAGGCTTGTTTACTTTATGAAGCATGGACATATGAGACATACTTAGAAACCTATAACTTTCAAACGACTTGATCACACATTTTGACATTTGGTAGAATGACTCTAAATAATCCATAGCGTTTATATCATGCAATTTAGTAACTTAACCCTTTGAGTGCCGGGGCCCATATATGCACCCCAGAATATATGTCCCTTTAGTGCCGGGGCGCATATATGCACCCGAGTTTACAGAAAAAACAATTTGAGTTTGTCTGCCATATTCGTATGTAAACACTCGTGGTTCTAGTCTCAAATTTCGGTGTGTCAACAACAACAACTTCACCTGGTCATTTCGATGTATTTCTAGAAGTAAATAAGCAGCATAGTGCTAATATTTTAATTCTATTAGTGTGAACAAATATTTATCCACCAAACACGCATTATCTGCTGCAATTTTGAGCCCTGAAATACTGTTATTTGTGTTTGCAAAACCATGGCTTATCATACATGGCTGGAATCCTCATGAAACCAGCTATTCATAGAGAACTTAAACAAATGTGAAACTAGACTCTTCAACATCATATACTGATATCTATTTTGAGCCTTGAAAGCGGTATTCTTAGGTTCAATCGCCTCAAAACTACGTTGACACTGCTAAGGAATCCCAATCAGCCTTTATCAAGAGCGCTCTTAACGATTCTACAACAGCACCGCCCGCTGCGCAAGGCTGATTTCCGGGAAATACCGCATTTCATAAGATCAGCCATTTTATGATGAACTTGAACATTTTGAAGAAGGATTTCATAAGATCAATAATCCAGAAACATTTGCCATAACATTTGCAGAATAATTAATATCTTGCTTATTTTTCATCGGATTCTGAAGTTTAATACATGTATTTTGAGCCATTTATTGTTCGATCAAAACATGATAAACATTTTTCGAGGCCGACATTCCTTGTGATGACCAATCTGTTGTCAAACGTGGAATGGGCATAAAATAAGCTTTTAAATGATACCAAGAACATCTTTCTAGCTGTATAAGCGAATAATCACCTACTGAACTTATGTTTGATTATTGTCATAGATTCAAATTCAACATTTAAATCGATAACACGAGCTGGTAAATCACAAAGCTTTTTAAATAATACCGGCCGTCCGAGATGTTGGTCTTACACAATACAACAAATATGGTATGGTTCATTCAAACCTTTCAGTGGGAATTAAGAATTTCTTTAAATATTCATCACAGACATGTACCTTGTGCTCGTTTAAACAAACTCATGTGGCAAGTAAGTAAGTGGCAAACGTCAATTTGTTCTCAATAGCTTGCCGGTTTAGTTTGGATATATGACCACAAGTCAAAAAAAATCAGGTTTAAATAAAATAAGACAGTGCACTCATATTTGTGTTTGTTAATTTTATTATTTCACAAAATAGTATTGATACATTTTATTTCATGACAAAACATATACATCATACTAAACAATTAAATCAGACGGTGCAGTTATATTCATATCATTTTTATATATTCACAAAATAGTATTTACAGATTTTACTAATTGACAAAATAGTATAACAGTGTTTACAGCATACTAAACAATTCGTCATCACAAAAGTCACATCACAACACACTCTAGCAATATGTTTTTGTACATTACAAGTTTCAATTTTATTCTAAATTTACGTGTGAAATCATTCATCTTCAAACCCCAAGAAGTCCTCATAAATATTTCCTCAAATTCTTCTTCAGTGTATTGCACGTTAACTTCATCATAACAGTCATTTCCATTCAAATCTTCTTCATGCCCTGCAGCATCTTCACCCTCCCACACGAAATCATCTTCGCTTCCATCTAAAGCATTGGATATGGAGCATTTAAGGAATGACTTCTTTACCATCTCCTCAGGAATCGCTGCCCAGGCGCTTTCTACCCACTGTAGAACCGTGTTGATGTCTGGGTTTTTTAGGTTACCACTCGATGTAGTTGCTGCTCCCCCTGATGCCATCCATTTGACCCACAATTTTCTCATGTTGGATTTCATTGGCTTGTTGAGTGACACGTCAAGTGGTTGTAAGATGCTAGTGCAGCCCCCTGGAATGACTGCTGGAATGGTGTTGTTTTCCTCCTGCAGCTGCCTTTTCACCTTTTCTGTTAAGTGCGCCCGAAAGCTGTCCCAGACTAAGAGGGCTTTCTTTTTCAAAAGGTGACCCTTCCTCCTTGAAAAAATCTTATTCAAATATAATATCACCCCCTCTTCATCCATCCAGCCTTTTTCATGTGTATGCACCAGCATTCCTGGTGGAACCTTTATTTCCTTTTGAATATTACCATTGGTGGTAACTTTTTCCCATCAGCTGATACGGTGAGCACCAACGTAAAATGGGACCTTTCATGGCCAGTGGTTCTGATGAGCACCTCCTTTGCTCCCTTTTTATTAATTGTCCTTGTAGGAGGTAGGTCAAACTGCATGGGCGTTTCATCCATGTTAAAAATTTGGTTTAAAGGGAGCACATAATTCTGCCTTTGTCTTATGATAAACCTTTGAAACTGGATGATTTTCTCATCCAACTGTGGTGGCAACTTTTGAGAAATCTTTGTCTTCATCCTCAATGCCAAATCGTGCCTCTTCATAAATTTTGTGCACCAGTTTGTAGAGGCACAAAATGTTGGTGTTGTTGGGTATGTGTACCCAATGAGTGTGGACGTCGGAGATCTAGTATTTCTATCAAAACGGATGATCTTTTTGTCGGCAGATCGACTGATACCTGTCAAAGCTCATGATTATAAAGACATCACTGTTTGAATATGTTTTTGGTCCGTAATATTGTAAGTAAAAATATATTTTTATGAAATATGGATGGTTTATGTTGTTTATTTTGCTTATCCTGGATAAAACGTAGCTGGAATTAAAATAACTACCGATTTTACCGCATTCAAAATTGGCCCACTAGCTGTCAAATGAATCAGAGATCTCTCGAAATAGTCAAAATTGAACCTGATGCTGTATGTATCTTTATTTATAATGGTAAAAATAAGAAACTAGACCGTCTCCTGAATGTGTACTGTAAATGTGAAAATGTTCTAATGAAAAACGTAAGAGCTACAAAGGATCATATTTCAACTATGACAACTGAAGCCCCCCACTGTGAATAACATGTCACGCAAAATGCGTGTCTGGCACTGAGGGGGTATATAGTGAATTTACCTCCGGCTTCGAGAGTTAAAAAAATGGTAGATATTTTATAATTAACATTTTAATTTTCAACACTCACGTTGCATTGTCAGTGACGGACATTCGATGATGAAGATAAGTCAGTGATTATCCATTAACATTTCGATGCATATATGCCAACTGCATTCGATGCTTATATTATCCCTGATGTCTATGTGAAGTTTACGTATATAAATCCGTTGATGAAATGTATGATTCATCTAGAATTCAAAGAGCAAATATGAAACAGGATTCGCTATTGCTCTTTTCGTCACGTGACACACTTTCCAGAATTATTTTCCCTTGTAATACTTGCATCGTTGATATTTGCTTTGACAATAAAGGTTTTTCCAAATCAATTTGAAGTTTTCTTTCATATTCAACATGCATTTTCAACCTAAAAGCCGTAATTTCGGCTCTATCAACACAAATTCTTGGACAAGTCTTCACTCAAACGCCTATTTTAGCCGGTCCATTATTGTGACACGTGTTTAACATAAACAAAAACATTTTTAATTGAATCGAATGCTAATTTTTCTTTTGCAAACTTCTTTGGATACCTCTTCTCAAAATAAACATTGATTATTTATGCACATATGTTATGATCTACACAATTTAAGTTGTCTATTTCAACACATGGGGTCAAATTTATAATGTCCACTTGTTTAGTCACGCTAGGAAATTTGAAAATATGCATCTTTGGAAGTGAGATTTCTCAAAAAAAATAGGTCACATCAATAACAACAAATAATTTTTCGTCGCATTAGTTGAATTTCCAGGCTTTAATAATCTCAAACCCGAATATTTTCAATACTCTTCAAAATGTGGACTTTTGCCTTTTATGTCACGTGCCTAATTAAAAATTGAAACTTTTATAAGTGTTTGTATTTAGTCAAGTTTGCTGGTTTTGTAAATAAAAATCAAGGTTTGGAGCTATGCCAGGTGTTTGCATAAATTTCCGACACGCCATCTTTGTTTCACACGGAAATATGCCTCAAATAAAAAGGTAAGTACCATGTCCACGCCGTACAATCAAAACCCCCTCTACGTGAGCAAAGCATTACTTTTAGTTCTATGTGAGCTGGGCAACCCGCTCTACGTGACCAATGGTGACATTTTTCTGACACGTGTTGTCACATTTTGAGCAACTGTTACAAATGCGCTTGATATAATCCTGAATGGTAGGTTGCATGGAAAATGGCATTATGTCCTTGTTAATTGGGTTGAATTTATTTGTCTGTATCGCTGCCCGTTAATGAGATCTTTTGGACACTTTTTCACCACTCTTCATTCAATTGAGATGGTGATACAATATAGCAGAGATTTTCAGTCTAAGAACACTATATTTTATGATATGATAAAGCAAAACATCAGTTGGTTTCATATTGCAGCGTGTATAAAGGAGTTTGTTAATGGTAAAACGTTTAAAAAGCAGTAAAATGGGGCATTTTCATTTTTTTAAAGGCAAACCGCTCTATATGCACACCTTTTCTCTTGGCAACTCGTTCTATATGCTCCTTTTAAAACACTTGGCCACCAGGGTTGTCAAATACAAAGAAGTGAATATATTAAATGTGCTACTATTTTTTGTCAAACATTCCGTCTCTATGTTAGATGCATGAACTTATAAAATTGTGTATTATAAAGCTGTGACCTTCATACGTAAAATAAACCCTTAAAATCTTAAAACCCTTATACCCCCCACAAAGTGTAATTCACTATCAAATGAAATGGTAAAAAAACAATAACCAACTAAATACGAACTAAATCATCAGTAAAGAATATTAATTACAATTTTAGAAAATGGCTTCTCATAACAAGACTGCAAGGAAGGTCACTAGAAGGAAGTCTAGTTTTTTTTCCTTCCAAAAAATATAAAAAGGCCTAAGGCAGAATTTGAAGAAGGTTACGATTGAGCCCCCGAGCTAGACGCAGACATAGATGATATCTCCGAAAGCTCTGCCCTTCATGAAACTGGCTCCATTACACCTTTCGACTGAATAGTATTTGAAAATGTAGACGCCTCTAAAAAGGCAAGAAAGAGGACCATATTGACTTCAGCAAGACGTTTATTTGATGATGAAGACCAACAGTTGCATGATGATTGGGAAAATGCAAAAATATTACTTCCAGCATTTGTGGAAGAATTAAGCAGACATGGGATGATTTGTGAGTTTTTAAAATTTATGGAGCTTGTCACAAAGAATCTTTTCTCTCTCACAAACATAGCCCTTCAACTTTTTCTCGAAGTTGTTCGTTGGTATTCGTGCAACTCTACTACAGAGATGCATTATTCAGAAGCTACAAAACAGTTTTGGCTAGTGGGATATAGACTCTTCCATGGATCATTCATTCGCTTCATGTCAGGAGAGAAAAACGAAGATGGTGTGCTAACAGCCCAAGGTTCTCTTGGAAACTTTAGCCCTCAAAATTCACAAATCAATTTTGCCGTCCCAAGCATCACAAGCCTTCAAAATCATAAGAGTGGGTATGTGATACCCAGAGAACCTACCCCTGGAATCATCAAAGAGGCAATACAGCAGAGGACTGCTGAAAATGGAACATACTTTATTCTTAGTGTTGATGGCAACAAAGTGGCCCCAGGTCTGAACCAGCATTCTGGAGACAAAGATCTTTTTGGTCATATAGAGGACATTTCCTTATGTGAGGCACAAGATCGTTTTCAACAAGAGCTCACAATGTTGAGTGATTTGAAACAAATTGTGACGGAATATGTGCAAATCTTGAAGAGCTCCAGAAACCTAGCATCGTTGAACAGTTGAAAGACTTGATTAGCTGTCTTTCCTGCCACATCCGTGATCTGCACACTGTACAAACAAAACAAACCATGGCCCTAGAGAAATTTAGGAAAATTGCAGGCAAAGATTTGAGAAGTTCAAAGTATGTTTGGGCTATTTAATAGTTCTATCCAGGCTTCTTTACACGCACTGAAAGCAGCCGTGCAACAACTGCTGCAAGTAATTGATAGCGAATTATAGCGCTAAAAATGTATAACCATTTCAAATACATATATAAATTTTATATAGCAAATACATCATCACAAGTCACTTTATGAAGTTAAATGAACGTTTATGATGGTATAAACGGCTCTGTTATGGCAATATTAGAAATATGTTTTTGAGAAAAAAAAATCGTTACATGTAAATAGGTCTTTAGACTTGTGACTTGTGATGATGTATTCCTAAGTCCAAAACATCAACATAATTGTGGGGAAAAACCTCATTTATGATTACTGGACATCATAGAGCGGTTTGCCCTTGTCATATAGAGCGGTTTGCCCATGTTTTCTGAGGAAAACTGGAATAACTTTCTCTAAACATCATTTTGCACACTAACATTCACTTATACAAAGCAGAGTATTCCATACCTCACTATAAACACAAACATCTACATGAATGGTAGAGAAAAAGCATTAGAATGCGTGATCTAGATGTTAACATTTGTGTTTTATTGGGGGGTGGTAAAAATGTGTCCAAAAGATCTCCAAATCTACAAGCCCTAAACCTATCCTCATTCAATCATATTGCTGGTAACATACGATTATTTTCCATGCAGCATACAATTTATTCATAAAATGTTATTTAAGCAGTGATATTGTACGTGTTTGAACCGCCTTTGGTTTTCAATACCACTATTGCTCACGTAGAGAGGGTTGCCCAGCTCACATAGAACTAAAAGTAATGCTTTGCTCACATAGAGGGGGTTTTGATTGTACGGCGTGATGTCACGAGCCCAAATATGTTGCCCAGATTCACTGAGTAATAACTAAGTCAGGCAAATGCCATGGATTGTTCTGGTCTACCATAGAAATGCGACATATGCACTCTCATTGCCATATCTTGATCAGAAAGATGTTTTTGACATCTTAAATAATTTTTCATGAAAATGGACAAAGTCCATACATTTTCTGGAAGTTTCCACGTTTTACCAGTGGGATAGGCAAGACATGTCAGTATTTCAATCCATAGAATTGTCCACAAAAAACAGACATTCTAAAAGCAAGTAGTGACACGTCCAATGCATTGTCAGCTGTTAGATTTTGGTACACTCCCAACCACGTGGTTGACTGGGTCCTTGTCTAATTTCATATTATAAGTAGATGGAATGTTGATGGAAATATAGGAATATTGCAGTGTATATGGCTGTACATGTCATGCAGATTTAGTGATCCAGTGTATTGAATTGGTTTTCAACTATGGTGTTGTAAGTTTTAATCTCATATTCGTTTGGATTTTAGTGTTTATAGATGTCAAATAAAAAAAAAAAACAGTTGCAGCAGATCTACTGCAAATACAAGATCTATACCTTTAGTACAGTCATGTTTGGACTCTTTTAAAATTTACATTTGAAGTGTCTTATTTAGTACACACAAGCAGTTGACAAATCTTTGGTTTGGTTACATAATGTCCACAACCTGAAATGTTGAATAAGCTGTGAAGGGAGTTTTGAATTTCTCATAATTTAGGATAGGTATTGATTTGATGAATTATTTTGCTTGTATAATTCTTGATTTATTAAAATCACCCACAGATGATTGATATGCCCAGACATGTCTAATGACAACTGGTCAGATTTCTTTTCACCAACCATTGTAGGAAATGTTCAATTGGATTTGTCCTTCATGTATGTTTTATTGTCCTTCATTTGAAAAATATTTGTGTATTTACAAGCAATTTTGTAGAACATGACACAAGATATTTGATTGATTTAAATGTTTCTTAAATTTGTCATTGTAGGAATTCAAAGAAAAAGGCAACAGGGGTTATTACAGCTTACAGAGGAACCCCAGGCAGAACCAAGACCTGGACAGCTCACAGAGGAACCCCAGGCAGGACTTCGACAACTCACAGAGGAATCCCAGGCAGGACCAGGACCTGGACAGCTCAAAGAGGAACCCCAGGCAGAACCAGGACCTGGACAGCTCACTGAGGACCCCCAGACAGGACCTCAGGACTTTGTTCTAGCAAAAGTTCTTACAGCAGGGGGATTACCGAAGGAATTCTTAGCTCAGGTATAACAAACTTTGTAACATTCAGGCTAATACATCATTTTTATTTTAGCCATTGTGAGTGATCTGTTTACAAATATCAAATTTATATTAATATTCATGCTATGTGAAAATTTGCACCTCCATAAAATTTACGGATTTGATAGAAATACATGATGCACTTTATACTTATTCCAAACATACTTGTTTACTACTGTACTATACTATTGTTTCAGGTACTTGAAAGATATCCCAATCAATTGAAGGTAAAATATTTACGGCAGAAAAATTTGAATGAACAATTATGGACCTATCCTGATGTTGATGATGTCGACATAGTTCCTGTTACAGACATAAAGGAAGTTAAAGTGGAAGTTAGAAGGCGAAACAGAGTGTTTGTGCTTAGAGAGTGAGCAGCACTTGAACAATTTTGTCATAGAATGTCGACATTTCCTCTAGATTTTCTATACATTTTATTTAAAGTTAAAAACTAGTTATGATTATTTTAATGTAGGTTCTATGACTGGCTTAGTTACCATGTAAGATTGATGTTATCATTCTACAGATACTGAAAGTTTCTTTGAAGTGAATCAATGGTTATTTAGTTTCACAAGGTGAAAGGTAAATGTTTAGAGTAGCATATTCATTTGAATATTAAAACACGGCAGAAAGATTTGAATGTACAATTATGGACATATCCTGACGTTGATTATATAGATCCTGTTAAATACATAAAGGATGTTAAAAGTGGAAGTTAGAAGGTGAAACAGTGTTAAGTGCTTAGTGAGTGAGCAGCACTTTAACAATTTTGTCATAGAACTATTTATGATTATTTTACTATAGGCTCTTCTACGACTGGTTTAACTACCATGTAAGATTGATGTTATCATTCTACAGATACTGAATTTGTATCATTTAGTATTGATTAGTATCTGATTATTTAGTTTCTTCGAAGAGAATCCAGCATAAACTAAAAAAAAGAATCATAAGGTGAAAGGTAAATGTTTAAAGTAGCATGCTCATTTGAATATTTAACTCCTATTTTCTGCATTTCATGTGAAAAACTAAACATGTCATCCTTTTTTAATGTGCTGTTGGTTGATAAAGAAATTGACAAGAAGTTTTATTTTATTTATTATGACGTAACATTCACGCTACATACATACACTAGTACCTTAAACAAGCCTGTATCCATAACCCTATAATTCATAGATATTTGCATCCATCATAAGTCTTTCAAGGCGAATTTCGTAAAGTTCATCTAAGTACCTGACAAAGCATCCCATGATTAAAAAAATCTTAAACATGGAATACTTAACTAAGCTTAACTACTAGTTTAAACATGCTAAGCAACAAAAAGAAGAAGAATCTTAAGTAAAAAGAAAAACATTTGATTTTTTTTCACGAGGCCCCCTAATCAATGATAAATTCCGTCTTTTTTTTTTTATTATTCCCTCCCTGTCGCTCTTCGGAAGGAGGGTTTTTAAAATTTGTCCTGCCACCTGTTAAACATTTTGCATACAAAAAATTCATCATCCAACTTAAGAACCGATGGCCTTAGCAATGAATGATGAAAAATTATCAAAGCACCGAGGGAATTTTTCTGAAATGTTTCTAAAATTGCTACAAAATACCCTTAAATCTACCTGAAAACCCCTTGAATTTTATTGTTAGAAAAATGCGAGAATCCTGAAAGAGATGAAGGCATAACTGTGTCACACCTAATTAATCCTTCACCTTGATAAACAAGCTGATTTGGAATTTATAAGTTATAACAAATTCAAATGTAATACATACGTTTCACTGCAATAATCATTCTATCGTATATTTCCGCAATTATGTTTTATACCAAAGTTTGCTTTATAGCAAATACTATGATTTTACAAAGATAATTTTTACTTTTTATAACAAAATGACCAGTGGAATAGTCTACATTCATAATGTATGTTGAGGACTTGTCCTTAATATTTGACGCATCCACACCATTTTCAACTAAATTTGAGGACAAATCACCAAATTTCAGAATATCTAGCAAAGTTTTTAAAGATACATTGCTCTGATGATACCTGTCTCAATTATGTACATTTGAACTTTGTAGACCCACAAGTTTTAAAGAAAATTTGAAAAATATATTTTTTGGGGTGAGGACGATGTCCACGTCAAGTTAGTGAGCAATAGCAAATCCTTGCTCATATCTCTTCGTAACACCTGCTGTTGTTAAATATGTTTTTAGACTAAAGCTTCGCATGCACTAGCGTAGCGTTAGCCTCGTTCAACCCGACCATGTACTGTATTGAAATTAGTGCAGCCACTACAGTAGCTAGTTGATTGAGACTACACCGGCATACTGTTAAAAAAAAGTCTACTATTCAGTATCATACGTCATTTGACGTTCCTTATCGAACTCTATGAAAAAACATTCACAGCAGTAGATCTAGATTTGTGAAACGAATGGATCATCATTGTTACAATAACATATCCATCAAGAATTCACACGTCGGATCAATTATAAACAGATTATGAAGTCATGGACGAAAGGATATTTCTCAAATCAACCGCATAGCCGTATAATCGATGTTGTTTTTATGCCTTGCATGTTCATGATGTAGGCAAGAGTGGTGACTTGATCTTGAGGAGAGTGTACAGATATTGTGAAATAAACAAAAAGGTCTGTGTTGTCATACATTAATATCAACATTTCTGGAGAGTTCATGAGTTGTATATTAGATATGCATGAAAGTTTTGTGTTACCACTAGTATTATTCATTAGAAAAAGACCTATAAATTGTCACATATTTCAATGCTTTCTATTGTGTCAAGCCTGTGTTTGTGGGACCAAGATGGCGGGTGTTATGTTTACATCTCTCAGAGCGCTCGCTGATTGGCTGAGAGACTTGAAAGAGGCGGAGATCGGAACTATGAATACATCCAACAGCTAGCCAAGAAAAATCTACCCTTACTTTTCTCAACAAACAGTTTCAATGCTCCCCGCATCCATCTACTTATATGTCAGAAATTCTAGGCAAGTGACACAAGCCAATGTCAAGCTTCAGCTCCTTACCAATACGTATCCTCTACACCAAGGAAACAAGGAAACAAGGAAAGACATTGTTGTATAAGACTGCTGAAGCAGGTATATTAAAAATGTTACCTAGATCTAGCGTTGAAGGTAGGGAGAATAATGTGCGCATGCATGGCGGGAATGTAAGAATTTTTTTCTGCTATCCAATTATTAATTGTTTTTATGAGTAACTAGATAAGACTTTGACAAATCACCATTTGGGAATGAAAGGATTGAATATATGGATTGATCTTAAATGTATTTTACAGCAATTTATGAGTTTGTTACATAATTATTAGTACTTGATTGCCGCGAGTTTGAAAAACACCCCATTATCGCCCACGAAAATATAACAAAAATGATCGGCTAGTCGAATGTGAAAAATGTGAGAATGGGGATGTCAAACATGCTCCCAGCTGCAAGATGTCGAATATTCAGCCTTACAGGCTCCTGGATCAAAGATATACTGGTTCTGTTCAGGTTGTAACGAGGAGGCTATCAATGCAGTAAAATCAGCTGAGCTTATCAAAAACACGTGCATGCATTATATTGACGAGCTAAGAGAGGAACTAAAACATCATGCTGAAGAGAGATGTGCTGAAATTAAAATGATTTAGAGCTGCAAATAACAGAAATAAGGGATGAAAGTAAGGTTATGAAAAAGGGAATAAATGATGAACTAACAGAAATAAAGGAAAATTGTAAAGATTTGAAAATGATATTTTAGAGGAAACAAGCAATGAGGTCCAAGAAAGGCAAGGAAGGGAACACAATCTAGTGTTTTTAATGTTGCAGACGATGGTTAAAGGTGATGTGGAGGAAAGAGGCCAGAATGATATGGAAAAGGTAAAAGATATCCTCAGGAGTATTGGTATGGGTCATACATCGGTGAGAAAAATCCCATCAGATTAGGAAAGTGGAATGGGTCTGACAGACCATTAAGGATGCGAATAGAAGATAAGAGGGATATAATCAAAATCCTAGGCGCTTGCGAAACTGCTAAAGGGAAATACATGGTCTCAAAAACATATTCATAAATAAGGATCGCACCCCTTTAGAGAGGGAGAACTGGAAAAAGCTGATGGATCTGAGGAAGGCAAAGAACGAGATGGCAACCAAAAAGGGAAGAAAGAAAACTGGGTCATAAGAAAGAACAGAGTGATCCAAGGCAGACCCAGCGGCAGTAAAGAAAATCACATAAATCGTGTATATAGGTGTGATGATAAAAATTTAGGTTTAAATTGTATACAGTAAACCTCGTTTAACCGAATATCAAATATCCGGATTTTCCCATCAACCGGACGTTCTGCTATAGTCCCAATTTTTCCGGACGATATATTTTTGGGAGATCGAGTATGGACTCGAACCATTGTCTTTTTACTTATTCACGGGAGCGACGAACACAAAGTGCGGTATTAGCCTTTGTCAAAAAGGCGTTTTTATCCCAGTTGGCGAATGCACACCACAATAGCACTGGTTGATTGAGACTAACGCCATTGCTTTGTTCTGGTCATTCATGAACAAAATCATGATGTGTTTTAATTATAGTCATCGCAAAATATAGCTTTGTTACTTGCACAAAAGACATAAAAAATATTCAATTGAATTATTATTATACATGCAGGAATATCAGTCTAAAGGCACACAGGAAAATCACGCAGCATTTGATGCGTGTTATTAACCACAATAACCACGCCATTAGTACACAAAAAATAAAGCATGTTTTAACTAATATTATCACAAAATATAGCTGTGTGTCCAATGCACAGGCTATAAAATGAGGTTCTATCAAATTGTCTTTGTGGGAATATTGTTTTACGATATATCAACGTCAAATCAAAGTGATGGAGAAGTCATTTTACAAGGTATTTGTTGAAAATCTCCTATTATCGCCCATAGTCACTCGTGGTCGTATACACACGATGATATATGGTTTCTTACATTCGCCCACCCCTCCCCCTCAATCATCCGGATATATCGATTTTCCGAATGTCATTCCAGCTTCCCAACCTGTCCGGATAAACGAGGTTGTACTGTATATGTTAATGCAGATAATTTACTCTGTAAGAGAGATGAGTTGATTACTATTGTCAATTTGTATAAACCTGATATTTTATGCGTGACTGAATTTGCTCCTAAAATTTCTAAAACAACAGTAGAAGAATCAGAACTGCAACTAGAAGGGTATAATCTTTTCTCCAATATTCAGTGTATAAAAAGAGGTGTAATAATCTTTGTTTCACAAAATCTTAAAGCAAACCTGATTGATCTAAACACAAATTTGGATGAAAACGTATGGGTAGAAATTCAACTAGCAGGACCAGATAAGCTACTTCTGGGTTGTATATATAGGTCCCCAAACAGTAGGGAGTAGAACAACTTGAAATTAATAGAAGGTCTGAAAGAAATGAGTACAGGTAAACCCGGATGAACCGAAGTCACAGGGACTGGGGCCAAAGATTCGGTATTAAGAAGTTTTGGTTTAAGTGAGTGCTAAAGGCATGAGCGATAATTTAGTTAAAAGTAGTTTTCGAATCAATCACTGAGACCGACAAACCTTATGTTAGCTTCATAACGTACAAGAAACATATATTTATCCATCTGTATTTTACTTTGGGGGTTGTACAATCATTTCAAGGCATAAAAGTGTATTTTTGTTCCTCCTCAAATTTTTATTTCATAAATGCACATTTCCAGTTGTAACTAGCCTCGAGCACACGGCTCTTGCGCAAATGATATCGACACAACAACTGTTGATTGAACTAGAATATTACATGTGGTTGTCGTTTATAAACGTCCGTTTTTATAGGAGTTTCTTTATTGTCATTAGCCGTATGTGAAATTTCAATAGCATTTGGTGCATATTATTTTTTTATTTTATTTTTAATTTAGAACATATGTTTTCAACACATTTCATTTTAATAAGATATAAAGCATTTTCTTTATTTTTTATTTAACATACAGGCTTTCAATAAAGGCAATACAATAATAATGATACAAGACAATGATAATAATAAGATGAAAAGTAGGCCAAAGTACTCAAATATCAAATCACATGAGGAGATTGACATAGTCATACAAAATGTCAAGTTTGGTGATGATAGGTAATAAAGTCTTCCCAGGAGACAGATAAACACAAATTCGTAATAATTTGTTTTTAAAACACATCGTAATTTCATCAAACGTAGGCCAAAGTACACCAAAATCTAATCAGCTCTGGAGAGTAGTACAACGAAGCTAAATATGAAGTTTGGTGACCATAGGTCAAATACTTCTCCCAGTAGAGTGTTAACAAGGTTTATTACATAACGCTCATAAGTTAAAAAATAGGGCCAAAGTACACCAATATCAAATCACGTGAGGATAGTGATATAAACATACCAAATGTCAAGTTTGGTGATGATACGTCATAAACTCTTCCCAGGAGACAGATAAACACAATTACGTAATAATTTGTTTTTAAAAACACATCGTAACTTCATCAAAAGTAGGCCAAAGTACACCAAAATCTAATCAGCTCTGGAGAGTAGTACAACGAAACTAAATATGAAGTTTGGTGACCATAGGTCAAATACTTCTCCCAGTAGAGTGTTAACAAGGTTAATTACGTAACGCTCATTAGTTCAAAAGTAGGCCAAAGTACACCAATATCAAATCACGTGAGGAGAGTGACATAGACATACCAAATGTCAAGTTTGGTGATGATACGTCATAAACGGTTCCCAGGAGACTTCGTCCGGGGAGATTTAAATAGCAGTTTATTTCACATCTATAAATCATGAACTAAAATATCACAGATTATTTCTTAGAAAAAAAATCAGAAATTTTTGTTTGTTTGCAACTGGCTACAATTTTCATATCAACGAATTCTTTTACATCATTTACTTTATCTAAAACTTCTCTGGTGTCTTCTTGGGAGGCCAGATACACTTTCACCTTCTTGATTGCAGCTAGCGCTTCTTGTGCTGTTGGAAGATTAATGGCCTCTTGCATTGGTTTGTCATAGTCATCATCTTCATCACCATCACCTTGCACAGAAGAATTGGTCATCTTTTTTGTTGTCATCTCAATAATCTCGTCATCATTCAAGTCACCATTGACGTGGACTTCGTCATCAATGTGCACATATTCTTTTCTAATGCTTCTGCAGCAGCACGGCATTGTTGTTGGAACTCCTCATCTGACGCCTCTGGCACCACACAGTGCATCCAGCAATTTTGGATTGTCTCACTGGTTACTGCTGCCCAAGCAGATTTAAGAAATGTTAGTGCATCCAGCACTGTTGGTTTGTACTCTTCTCCTCGGTCGATATGAATGATCCTCTGGCGGATAAGGGTCTTTCTATAATTCATCTTGAGGTTTTGAATAATGCCCTGGTCCATAGGTTGTGTCTTGCTGGTGGTGTTGGGTAGCAGAAAATACAATGTGATGGCTTGAAGCCCTGTAATTTTTGGATGAGCTGCACAGTTGTCAACTATCAGGGCAACTTTTCTCTGTTGTGCATGGAACTTCCTGTCCAACTTTTTAACCCATTCTGTGAATAAGCTGCCTGTGATCCACGCTTTGGCTTGTGCTTCCCAATCACATGGTACTGTTTTCGCATTTTTGAAACACCTTGGCTTCTTGCTCTTTCCAATTACAGTATAGGTCCGAATATCCGGATCCCGATTATCCATAAATCCGCTTTATCCGGACGTGAAATCTTGGCCCCATTTTTAGAGTTAGGAACTCAAATATCATATTAAAATAATTTCACCGAAAAAATTGCGAATAGGGGAAAAATCGCGAATAGGCATTAGGCAAGCAATAGCGTTAGCCTCGTCACCCGGTTTCTATTGATAATCTAAGATATGTTACCGGTCCTTTAAGGGGCGATAAAGACTAAATCGTGTCCAAGATCTAGATCGAGGTTTGAATTGGGCCGATATGTTACCGGTTGTTTTCCGGATAACGGATTGTTTTGGTTGTAAAATAAATATATTCGTAATCTAGACCTTTTTTCTCGTTAAATACATGTATTAAACTTCAAAATCCGATGAAAAATAAGCAGGATATTAAACATTATGGCAATCAGTCTGATTATCAGAATAAAAAGGTTCGCGGTCATGCATGTTTAGAAGCACGTGGTCGTTATGCTATTTTCGCCATTGAAAATAATAAACCGATAGTGCAACTTAAAAAGATATTGTTTCTAGAGGTCAATACATGTTGATTATTGTAATAATCTTGATAAGTGTACAATGGATATTGATTATAAACGGAAGGTAAGGTTACTTGTCACTTATAAGTCCAGAAATATGCAAAAAACGTTCGATACTTGTTCGATACTCGTATTATCGCCCATGTCATGGTCAATCAGAATAGTTATGGGTCACCACCGTGATATCCGGACGCCCGCTAATTCGGACATCTCATCAAGGTCCCGAGGGGTCCGGATAAGCGGACATGTACTGTACAAGAAAAGGCAGCTTGTCTGTCCCATCCATGTTGGTGGCCACCATCACAGTCAACCTTTCTTTTGACTTTTTTTCCACCATGGCATTTCTCTCCTTTAAATTCCATTGTTTTGTCAAGCAGACATTGCCAAAACAACCCAGTCTCGTCTGCATTGTAGATATTTCTGCTCTCATATTTGCTGAGGATAGAGGGGAGTATTTCCTTTTGCCACTTACAGACATCATCATCTTTTACAGCACGGCTCTCACCACAGATGCTTCTAAAGGTGATGCTGTGCCTCTCTTTGAATCGGTCCAGCCAGCCCCCACTAGGCTGCCAGTCTCCATGCCCCAGCTTTTTGGCAAATTCCTCTGCTTTCTCTAAAAGAATGGGTCCACCTATGGGGGGTGTTCTTACTGCGTTGGTGGCCAAACCACTGTAAGAGGGCGTCTTCCACGTCTTGGTATTTTGCAGTCCTCATCTTTTTTCTGTCAGGCACAAAGGATCCATTTTCGAAGCTGGCTTTGATGGCAGCAGAATTTTTTTCCAGTCAGATACAGTGTTTGCTGGCAAACTGTGTTTCTTACATATTTCTGATGCTTTGATCCCCTTTTCTAATTCCATGAGCACGGAGTACTTAAAATCCAGTGCATAACCTCTTTTTCTCTTGCCAGTGTCGACTTTGTTTGTGGGAGCCATTCTCAGCAGAAAGTGGAAAAAATATGTGTTGTGGTCGATATGGGACTCGTACTACGTGTTATGTTAGACAGCGGCTGTTCTGGGTTTTTATAACAGTATTCCGACCTTCTGACCTTGACCTTGTCCGTAAACAAACATGGCCGCATAAACAAAGAAACATGCTTTCTACTACGGTTTCATTGGTTAATAGTACACTTGTACAAAGCCCTTTGTCTTGACTGGTCATTGTTATGCAAGTACTAATTCAAAGCTATTAACCGCTAACTGTTTCTCCGACCCCACCCCCTGCCTCTGACGAAGGCTGTCAACAAACATGGTTTACATAGCACTTCGGTGATAATACTTCGGTGTTAGCACTACGGTTAGACGTTAACTAGGTCTTTGTCTTGATTAGTTTGGTGATGATAAGTCATAAACTGTTCCCCGGAGACAGATAAACAAAATTACGTAATAATTTTTTCATAAAAACACATCGTAACTTCATCAAAAGTAGGCCAAAGTACACCAAAATCTAATCAGCTCTGGAGAGTAGTACAACGAAGCTAAATATGAAGTTTGGTGACCATAGGTCAAATACTTCTCCCTGTAGTGTTAACAAGGTTTATTACATAACGCTCGTAAGTTCAAAGGTAGGCCAAAGTACACCAATATCAAATCCAGTGAGGAGAGTGATATAGACATACCAAATGTCAAGTTTCGTGATGAAAAGTCATAAACTGTTCCCAGAAGACAGATAAACACAATTACGTAATAATTTGTTTTCAAAAACACATCGTAACTTCATCAAAAGTAGGCCAAAGTACACCAAAATAAAGCTAAATATGAAGTTTGGTGACCATAGGTCAAATACTTCTCCCTGTAGAGTGTTAACAAGGTTTATTACGTAACGCTCGTAAGTTCGTCAAAAGTAGGCCAAAGTACAAACAAAATTTTTTGAGAGGTACTTTTTTCCTCAAACAAGACATATTCAATTTGCAAATCAATAGCTCAAGTAGTCTTTGTGTTATCAGCCTGTTTATTTCGGACGCACGGATGGATGGACGCACAGACAGAAGCAAAGCAAGAAATCCCCCTTCGGACTTCGTCCGGGGAGATTTAATAATAGTTCACTAAGAGTGATACATTTTAAGAAAACTTACATAGCCACTGTAAAGCATGTCAATACATGCACAATACCCGCGGCACAATATTACACATGGGATCTGAATGTTGAAAATTATAAATCACTCGTAGAAATGTAGCATGATATTCCGAGTTCATTATGATTAGAATATAATTAATATAAAAACATCTAAATCTACCATCTTGATCTCTATTTGATATTCAGATGGTTGAAACAAAATGATCTCAGGAAAATGTTATCTATAGAGTTTTCATTCTATTACACTTTGTATCACCTATGGCTCATAACAAGGAAGAATACAAACTTCAATGTATTTTGAAATTTAAGTACAACCGCAATTTGAATGAAAAGTTGAGCCAAAGTCTTGAAGCTAGCCATGAAAGAGGCAGTAGAATGTATACCTTAATTCAGGTTAGTGAGGAAAATGGTGATCAACTTGCTCAGGAATTGAAATCTGAACTCACCAAAGATCCAACCTTTACATTCTATTACCACAGGACATGCATTAGCAAGTATTGTCATCCTAAGTCACGAAAAAGAACTTCTTCAGACGAATTAGCTCAAACATCACACCCAAAAAGAATAAAACGTTCTGAACATATACACTTTTGCAATAAGTCCGGCTGTCTGTTTTGTGGTAAATCATGTAAATTAAAGACAGAATGTAAGAAGAATCCCAAAGTATGGAATAAAAGCAAGGCATATATGTTTAGTACATTGAAAGCAGGTTCATTTCCAGATAAGACTGTGCATAACCCTCTCGAAGCCGGAAGTAAATTCACTATATACCCCTCAGTGCCAGACACGCATTTTGCGTGACGTGTTATTCACACTGGGGGGCTTCAGTTGTCATAGTTGAAATATGATCCTTTGTAGCTCTTACGTTTTTCATCAGAACATTTTCACATCTACAGTACACATTCAGGAGACAGTCTAGTTTCTTATTTTTACCATTATAGATAAAGATACATACAGCATAAAGTTAAATTTTGACAATTTCGAGTAATCATCCATTCATTTGACAGCTAGCGTGGTTGATTATTTAATAAATGTCATAGTAGCCGTAGAAATTTTAAGTGCAGCGAGTTTTTATTCAGGATAGACACAAAAAACACCATAAACCATCCCTATTTCATAATAATATATTTTTACTTACAATATTTCGGACCAAAAACGTGTTCAACTTTTTATTTCTTCATTGCCGTGAAGTTTTGACAGGCACCAGTACCACCACTCGACCATCAGACAAAAACATCATCCATTTTGATAGAAATACTAGATTTCCAACGTCCACACTTATTGGGTAGTTTGCCAAACGGTTTATTTGTGATTCGATATCCAAGATACAATAAGATGGGGCATGGATGACGAATAATATGATAATTCTTCTTCAAAAATTTCTATTTTGTCACAATCTTACCGATTTGGACCGATTTCCGGGATATCAGCCTTGCGCAATAGATTCGTAGGAGCGCTCTTGATAAAGGCTTATTGCATCATTTAGCAGTTGTCAAAATTGTTATGCCGGCGATTGAATCTAAGAATACCGCTTTCAAGGCTGAAAATTCGATGTTGTGATATGACCTTGAAGTCTAGTTTCACATTTCATGTTGGGCCTCAAAGCAAAGCTGGTTTCTTCAGGTTTCCAACGATGTATGACAAGCTATGGTTTTGCGAACGCAAATAAGAGTATTTCAGGAATCAAAATTGAAGCAGAAAATGCGTGCTAGGTTGTCAAATATTCGTTGTCACGAATAGAATTAAAATATTAACACTATAGTGCTTATTTCCTTCTAGAAATATATTGAAATGTCAAGGTAAAGTTGTTGTTGACACACCGGAATTTGAGACTAGAACCACGAGTGTTTATATACAAATATGGCAGACAAACTCAAACTGTTTTTTCTGAAAACTGAGGAGCATATATGCGCCTCAGCAATAAAGGCACGTAAAATCTGAGGTGCATATATGCGCCTGGCTCTAAGAGGGATAACGTATTCATCGAGAAATGTAACATGCGAATTGATACATGGGGAAATGATGTTCTTATTAAGATATCTGGATGTAAAGATCTCGTCGCTGCAGAAGCAAGATATCATGTTGACTGTAAGGCCAGGTTTATGGGTGGGAAACATCATATCCCATCTGAATCTACAAGTAGCAACAGCCAATTCCAACGATACGGATATACCATTTCGAATGGTAGTGAAACAAATGGATGAAGAAAGAGGAAATTACAATTCCATCATGCTTCAAGAATTGTATCCTAACTTTGGTGGTGTCACGAAGTCCAAGTATGAACTCATCGATGCTTTCAAGCATTATTTCAAAGATACAATCATGGTTATGTTTGTTCCAGGCTTTGCAAAATTAGTCCTCTTCCATGATAAAGCTGCTGCCATGTTAAAGATGGTGAAAGATGAGGATGATTATGATAATTTACAATCTTCAATGAACAAATTAGAAACGCAAATCAAAAGTGAAGTAAAAAAAAATGCCGTTTGATATGGGGACATATGACAAACATTTATCAATGGACACAGTCAACGATTACTATCCTGAGACAATCAAAAGTTTTTTAGACACATTGTCATCGGGATTTGGAGGCACATTGCAAGGTGCTATGATATGATAAGTGCTAAGGTAGAAGGTCATTATATTCCTTTGCAAATTGCTCTTGGCATTCTTCTTAGGAGTAAAAAAGTACATCAAACATCCACATTCATTTGGTGTAACATGTTCGTATGATGAGATGTGTAGATTCCGAAAATCATCAGCAATAGCCGCATTTCTGAAAACAATTAATAAGGAAATTTCTACACCTGCACCTTCTCTACAGCAATTTGTCATTGACAACTTTGACTGCAATGTTACACATGCCTTAGCTATAATAACATTTCGACCACCAGAACAAAATGATATATTTCATATGAGGAGATAATTAGTAGAGTAAAGAAAGATGACATGTCAAAGACTATTTGATCTTATGGAACTAATGAGGATGATGGCATCTTAACAACACGTGAATATACTGGTCAGAATTGTTGGCTTAAATATAGATTTGTCCAATATGACAAAAAAGATAGACCTAGTGCATAGTGAACCAAAAGAGAAGGAGAGAAAAAACAACATTGTGGTTAGGGGTCTCCCCGAACGTAGAAGATGAACGCCCAAAAGTCTTAGAACTTATTAAAGCGATTCAAGTAACCCTTGATGCAGCTCCCAAGGAGTTTACATTGGGTTGGGAAAAATTAGGCAGGACAATAAGCCAAGGCCGTTGCGGGTTGTTCTAGAGTCAACAAATGACAAATTTAAATGCCTCAAAAATGCCCCCAAAATTCGTAGTGCTCAGAGTCTGTCCTTTAATGCAAATGATGTGTTCATACTTCCGGATATGACAAAATTGAGAGAGGATGAAGACACTAAATTAAGGGGAGGCCCTCAAAAGAAAAAGAGAGTAGCCCAAACTCAAAGTGGATTATAAGAGGAAAAAAATTGAAGGAGGGAAACTGATCAGAGTTCGGTTTTAAACATTCAAGGGGGTCAGAGGGGTCCCACTTAGCTTTAATTCCTAATCAAGATAGAAATGTTTTAACTAAAGAGAATAAAAAAAATGTTTTAACTGATGATGTTTTATTTGCACCAAATGAGGATGTTTTAAAAGCACCAAACACATTTTATGTAGCAAAAAACGGTAAAGAATTTAGTGCTCTTAAATGTTGCCATTTTAATGCTCAATGTCTTACAAATAAGTTTAGTGCTCTTAGTGAATTTATATATGAAAATAAGATTGATATTTGTACTGTGTGTTGAGTCTGTAAAATTAGAACCTCTAGCTGATAGGGGAGAAATCAGGTGTGACCTAATAGATACTTATAAATATATAAACAATATGTACAGGACAGACCCTAGCAACCTTTTTGTAAAACCTTCAAAAACAATTAAGAGGCCACTCCCATAATAAAAAACAACATGTGAGGACGGATGTAGCCAAATTCTTCTTCAAAGAATCGTAATTGATTCCTGGAATAACCTCGAAAAAAACAGTTTCAGCACCCAACACCTCGACTTTTAAAGAAAGACTAAAAAATTTAAGAGAGATCGAGATCCCCTGCCCATAGGGCGAAGAGGATAATCAACTGGGCAAGTAAGTATTCAAGTAAGAAACACCCAGTACCTCCACAAATCCCATTACCTAAGCCATGTGTTGATTTCCCAGCATGCCAAGCAAGAAGCATGCTACACATTTGCAGAATCTATTGACTTTGAATTCATATGGCTTCTGAAGGTGAAATACCAGGGTATAATGGATATATGACACGACGGTGTCGCGAGCAAGGTGTTACCATTCCTCCCAGGTCAGCAATTATCATGTAATTAGACCTACCTGTTATTTATGCGCACAGCTTGCCATTCGGAGTTGATCATGCAGAAAATTGAAAACCAGGGACTTCCTAGTTTTTCACTCTAATACCAGACCATGCATTTCATTAGCGTGGGTGTGTTTGTGCTGTCACTGGCAGTAAGTGAAATGGAGCATCTCCCTTTATCAATTGAACATCCATTAATACCTAATCAACGTTAGTTCCATTGGTTCAGCTCACCTGGGGTCACTTCTTTTAAATCAGATTGAATTACAGGCTAGTCCCTCTTTATCTACTACTTCAGAAAATTCGTTCAACCGTGTTACATTTCACTACAAATAGTTCTAGCATAATCATCATACTTTTTAGGTAAAAACAATACTGTAAAATCAAGACTGTAGAACATGAACACAGAGAATTTTGAATGATCCCCTTTACTTAATTAAGAAACGATCGCAACTGAGTGGATTAATATCAAGGCATCGGCCAATTGATCTTAGGGGGGCGGGGCCTGCAAAAATATTGAAAAAAAAAATAACGCAAGGCTGAAAATTGGTGAAAAAATAATAAGGTTTAGGGTTAGGGGTTAATTGAGGTTCATTAATCTAAGAAAAAAAAAATTAGATGTCAAATTTCATGAAAAAAAAAATTGAATCTATGGTGAAAATAGCTGCACCCCCCTGAGATCAAAATGGTCGATGCCTTAATATTAATCCACTGAGTAGCGATCGTTTCTTAATTAAGTAAAGGGGATCATTCAAAATTCTCTGTATGGAATTCCCGCGACGATATTTTAGTTATAATTTTGCAGAAAATAGAGCAATTTTAATTTTGATTTTGGTTTTTGTTGCACACCATGGCCTTAGTTTCAGAATGCATTTATCTACAAACATTTTGTGTGTGTAATATTATATGAATAAACCTTGACTGTCCAGAAATCACAATGCAAACTGTGCCTGTTTCAATACAACAATGGCAACATCCAGGAAATCATAGCATATAACAATTGAATGAATGATCCAAATCTACTATGCAATTGTTCAGTAAACAACGTAGACTCATACACGACGGGCATTCATGAGATGATAAGCTTCCTTCAGTATTGTAAACGTGCAAACAAATGGAATATCCTCCTTGTGTTGAAACCACAAGTTTGGGCCCTTTCCAAAAACCTGGATCTGCCAGTGAGTTGAAATACTGCAGTATTTACCATACACAGCTTCAGGGACGGGCCGCACCATGCTCACCCCCAACCCATTGTAAAATCTATGAAATTCCCCAAGTATGCCCCCTCTCCATTTTCTGAACAACCTGAACCTGCCAGTGTTTACAATACGCCGGGAACACTGGTATGGGTCCACTTTTTGAAACAACACCGTCTTTATTTACGGGGTACACCAATTAATCCGTACAAATGGGGAATATAGCAGAATATGTTAAAGATTCAAAATAACATAATGTACAGTGTATATGTACCTAAAGATGTAGATAAATTATGTTTAAAAAAAATTCTAAAACAAATCAGTGTTTCTAACTTCTGACACCCCCTCCACGGGTTTGCAAGTTGTCCTGTGGGACAACCAATTTCAAATTTCAAAATAAAAGTAATGCAAGATGTGCATTTCAAAACACTGTGTCACCTAAATTGAATCGAGAATTGTTTTCATTCCCCAACACATCAAATAACATTTGCATTTTCATATCTATCCAAAATTATCTGTGACATTGTACGTAGTTTCAAAACTTTCACCACTCGTATGGTATGGTATTATAATTACAAAAAATCATCATAATACTTAAATTTTCATTCCTACAAATATTATAGGGCTTTTGTTTGAAGGTTGGAGGAGTTTCTAAAATATATTTAGTGAAAATATTACAGCATAACTTGAGCTTTTTTACTGACAAAATTTTGATCCGTACAATAGACATGAGGATAAAAATCGACTTGCATATTTAATGAATGCGATGCAATTTTTTTATTTTTGTATAAAGTTTGTTCATGAGAAAAGATTCATTAAGTGTACAAATAATTGTTTGTTTTTTCTTAACATTATGATTGATATAATAATAGAATACGGTATATAATCTAAGAC